>VXAV01005770.1:216351-230215 GCA_013399715.1 Alectura lathami | reverse complement strand
AAAAAAAAAAAAAAAAAAAAAAAGAAAGAGATCCATGTGAATATGGTTAAATGATATATTCGTTTGAAGAGCAGAGTACACCAATCAAATTTACACCCTAACTTGTTTTATTAATTTTGCTCTGGAGATCTGTATTAAGTATGTGAACAGTATGTAAGAAATAGCCAACAGACTGAGGTGAATGATCACTTTCTTTCTATGGATTAGGAAGCTGAGGAATAAAGAACAGTTGCACAGAATCAGAAAAGGAAAAGAATATAGCAGCAAGGTTTACCATAAAAAATTTGCAGTGTTAGACAAAAGCAAAAAAACTACAAGGAATTCAAAATAGTATTTTGCTTCTATAAAACTTGCATGTATGTATCATTGACCTGAATATCTGGGAATAAAAAATGACTTTTCTATTTCTCTTTCCAATAACCTAGGGTTAAAAGCAACATTCACAAGATTTATGTACTTTTTTATTCATAAGTAAAAGCAGCAGAGTATTTTAAAAATGCTTGTCATCTATGTTTGAACAATTTCTCCAATATTTTTTTCCTTTTTAGGATTAAGTCTGAAGTAGGAACATGTTCATGTGGCAATGCTATTCCAAGCTAACTATGCAGAACTGAAACAGAACAACTGAATGCAAAGAAAATCATATCAAATTTGCTGAGCATAGGACAGGGAAAGATGGAATACACCCAAAAATCTTCTCAGTGTCTCAGCTAGAGGTGCATGGATTTTCCTAAATTTCCTGCTTGGGAACTTTCATTTCTCCCTTTGTCTGTCAGAAATTAAAATCATTTAACTTTTCTTTTTATGAGCATCCACGGACTCCTCTACTAGAATTCATGTTCCTAAAGCATTCTTTTCTGCAAGCACCTCCAGTTCATGAGCCCCCACCATGTAATTACATCCTTTTAATTCAGTCAGCCATTGCTGCCCACACTACTCCCAACCCTCTTCCTCTCCCTGCTTCCATCTTGCCTTCCCATACTCTTACTGTCAAATGCCATTGCATCCAGGCTCTTTTAGTTTCGTGTCCATTTTCTTTGCATTTACATGCAAATATTTTACAGTGTCATTCCTGATTTTATTTGAAATGATGTCCCCATCTTGGTGAGGTATTGAACTAAATGACTTCAGGATGTCCCTCAAAGTCCAGATGTTATTGTGAGTCTACGTCTAGGAAAAAAAAAAGAGTCTGTGTAGGTGTCCTAGAAAGCCTAGTGAATTTTCATAGGAATCTCTTTATTTATTTATTTATTTGCAACAAATATTTTATAGGATCTTGTATACTGATGTCCACCTAAAAGACAAACCAAACTGAAAGTCATCAGTATGACAATACAATCAAGCAATGCATTTTTAGTGAAGGATTTCAAATGTTTTTTCAAGAGTGGCTGTAACAAGGACTATGTCACTCTTCAAGTATGCACATTCTCTGTCCAAAAGTGACATTTGCAATGGCATGTTGTGACAACTTCTCTGAAAGTCCTCCTCATCAGCTTTAGAGGAGCACTTGATAATACTAGACTCATCTAGATGTCTCTAGATGTCTTCAGGTAGGCTGCTTTTGTATCCCAACAAGTAGTAATTTTATAAAATTTGTGCTCCTCTTAGCAACGTGGGTGACAGAAGACACCTGGCTGAGACTGCTGTGTTTACATTACCTTTAATAAGAAGCCTGTACATGCAGGAATTTGGTTAGACCTGTGCGATCTAGACTAGTGCAGTTTTAGAGCTTCTCTCCATTTTTTTTCAAGTCAGACCTTTCCAAGGATCAAGCAATCTTACTGTAACTCTTCTGTTAACTGATCACATTTTTGTATAGCAGACCATGACTGCCCGTAGCAGGAGGGTTGGAATTAAATGATCTTTAACGCCCCTTCCGACCCAAGCCATTCTATGATTCTGTGACTAAAACATAGGGAGGAACATTTTTTAATGCCATAACAAAATTACGTTATGTTTCCTGATCTGTTATCTAGTTCTATATATTTACAGGGTAGAGTACAATAGAATACAGAGTTCAAAAAACATTGGTATTTTGTAGAAAGATGTGACAGAAAAGTCGTATGTCTTTATTAGTGTAAAAAAATCTGCTTTAAAGGTAGTGATAACATAGCATCACTCAATGTTTATTGAACCCAATGCTTTTGGTTGCTTTTGATGGCTGGTAGAAGGGTTACATACAGTGCAGATCAAAACAAAATTAAATAGAAGAGGTGGGTCAAACTCCTCGTGGAATGCTCTTCACACGTACATTTTTATGAACTCTGAGACATCATGGTCATTCTTCACATTTCTTTACCTCTTCCAACAAGCACGAAGGGCTTTAGAAACTGGGAACCCAAATGCTTTTTCCCTTGAAGAGGTGAAGAAAGACAAAAACAAGTAAGAATGGAAAATAATAATAATAAAAAAAAATCAGGATCAATGGGTTGTGACAAGATTGTTAAACAGAATGCCAACTTGCTAACTGCAGTGTGCAATCTATTGCTTAAATCTACATTGCTGCCAGAGAAATAGGAAATGGTAAATGTCACGCTGAGTTTTGAAAAGTGCTCCTGGGTGCTGCAAGCCAAAAAGCCTGGCTTTCATGCAAATAAAACTGGATGAAATTATAATGAGAGAAGGAATGAATAGATCTATGACTAAATATGATTAGGCAAGCAAAAGTCAACACAGTTTTAGTGGAGAGTAGTTGTTCTTCGCAAATTGATGAGCTTTTTGTGAGGCACTGAACAAGGAAATAGATGTATCTTTAGAAAATCTTCAGACAAGGTGTCTCATCAAAAGTGCTCTCATCAAACAAATAAAAAAAATAAAATTGCTCATTAAAATAGAGAAAAGGTGATGTTAAATGGTTAATTCTCATAACAGAAGATCACCCGTATATCACAAGAATGTACCTTGGGATGCATCTATTCAATACATTCACAAATGATCTAGGGAAGGAAATGTTGAATAGAACCAAAATTATTCAAAGTAGTCAAAACTAATATTTTTGAAAAAAAATCTAAGCATACAAAATGTTTGTATGGCAGAGGAAGGTCGATGTTATTAATCACAAGGCTGCAGGAAGGGGAGCAGGAAACTACACTGACTGCTCATGTATAACGATAAGCTATTGCTACTCCTGAAAGGAATCTTGGAGCTATTGACACTTGTTCTTGGTGAAGACTAGTGCTCAAGCAAGACCAAAAAAAAAAAGTAAATTAGGAATTAGAGAACAAAACCAAAACCATGATTCTACTGTGTAAGTCCACAGTCCATCCCAGAATACCGTATACTGTTTTGACTTCAGTCGTGAAAAAATAAGAGATAGCTAAGAGGTACAGAGGCAGGAATGAGAGTGATCAAAGGATTTGTTTGATTGACATACAAGTAAGAATCATCTGGAATTTTTCAGCCTGAAAAAAAGAGAAGAGGGGATAATGTAGATATGGAAAATCCCGAACAGCCTTGAAAAAGTGAAAAAAAATCCAGTGTTTGCTGTGAACTATTCTTATGTTTGGAGGTCTCTCCCTGGCAATAAAGCAGTCCCAGCCTGGCTGGGTAGCACTCCATAGCCCAAAATGTCAGCATGGATAGTTGGAAAATTGAGGCTGAGGATGTCCCTGAATGAAGTCTGCTGTCATGCTCTGAGAGCTCAGGATTTCTTAGTGTGCATGCCATGGAGGCTCATGCAAGAAGAGCTCATACACAGTAAAAGAAAGCTCTACTTGCTCACATAGCTCATAATGTGTCCTTCTTCTGAAGTGCAGAACGGTAAATTACTCTGGTGGACAGATATTCTCCAGGAGAGGAGATCCAGGTATCTTCTTGTCATACCCCTTTAACTGTATTGTGTCCTACCTGCCACCTACTTTCTTGACACTTGACACCTTTGGACCGGAAATACATCTCTACCCCTGCCAGATAACCACAGGCTGAAAAATGCCCAAAGCTCTGTCCTGTTCTGCTTGAGGGATTTCCCAAGCTGTGTGTGGTTTGAGTCTTAAAGGCCAAGACAGCTTAAAAGCACAGACAAAGGCCATCACATGCTAGTTGTCCTTGGTGCCTGGAAATGTTGCAAGGCACATTTAATTCTCTGGTTCAACAGCACTGTGAGTTCAAAGCAATGTTCCTTTCCCAAGGAGTTACTGTTTTTTGACTGATTCCCACTGGGAAATTTTTGCTATTTCTTCTGCAAATTTTTCTCCTTTTTCTGAAGTCTTTTTGACTGTGGACAACTCTTTATGCAGACTGGCACCATTGTACTTTCTGCCTGCTCTCTGCTTGTGTGCTTGTTGTCCAGGCACAGTCTGCCCTGTCTCAGTCCTGAGGGCACTAATCTCAGTGGCTCTGACCCAGCCCTACCTTGGGCCTCCGCTACGAACCCTGACCCACAGCCCAGGAGCTCTTAGTGCTGGATGTCCAGTTCCTATGTGAACTATGTCCTAGGAGACCTGGTCTCTAATTCAGCCCCCACTAATCCAGACTCTGTTCTGCAGATTAACTTCCTGGCTTGACCTGGCACCTGCTTCATGGCCATGAACTTGCCCGAGGATCCAGAGTCCTTGTGAAGACTGGCTAGCCACCATCACTGGGCCTGCCCTACTTGCCTTGCCTAGGAAATGTGGGGCTAGGCTCTGGTGAGACCCCTGCCCTGTTGGCTGTACTGCTGCTCTTGACTCCTGTCTCTCTGTCCTTTAGGCAGCAGCCAGCTCTTGCTGTTCCCTGATATGCCCTTATCTGCCTCCTTTCTGCAAAAAAGATTGCAGTTAGAAGTAATGTGACCAACAATAGGATGATGCTGCTATGTGGCTTTGCTTCCACTGTGCAAACATATTTATACCACTGAAGAAGTATTTTGTACGTTAATTGCAAAGCATTTTTATTCTATCTCTGCATGAAAATTTATTTATTTAGTAGAACCACTCTACCGTCTCTTTTCTAATCACCTGGTCAGAGTGTTAATGCGTTCCGTGGACTGTAGGGTTATGTCTCCTGATAGAAAATGAATTAAACAGTGCCAAGCACCTAATCTAATAGTGATAAAGGGTTCTCCAGTCTGTTTAACATTTAATAAGACCCTGTGGCAGGTGTTTAGCTTCTCCAGCTGGTACATTCATCATCTGTGCCTGGGTATGGTCCAGATATAAGAACAATCCTAGTGGGCAGTATGGACAGTGCCATGCCACTCTGCCGTGTTCATTCTGCAGCTCTTTCAGCCCTTTTGCAGCTGACCTTGACAATGGATCTTTAAGATGGGGCATACACAGGATGAAGATTGCAGCCTATATTCTGGTGTAGCCCAGTGTGGATCCACAGTTCTGTCATGAGCTACAACAGATACTTAGATGATAACACAACCGCTGGTCATCAGCAACCCCAGCTGGAATGCAGTGGCTTCTTTTTAGAGTCTCACTTTTCAGCTAGGCCTCTTTTTGGCATAAGGTGTTGGAAGGGGAAAGAGAGACTGAGGGTATTACAAGGGGCTGTGATCACTCAGTGACCTTCCTTCCCCACAGTGCGTGGATGTAAGGGAGGGAGTTGTGCTGTTCACGTGAATGTCAGTAACTTTGTGCAAGGCCACAAAACCAGTGTATTCTAGTAACACTGGTTCCCAGAGTATGGTCACCATTTCTATCAGATAGACTATTTGTGTGTGCCTGTCCACAGCCCTGAAAACATTTCTTCACAACAATTGTTCCCTGAGTGGGAAAGTAGCAACCTTTCAACTCCGGGCCAACAAGTGGACCACCTAGGAGGTATATATATGCAGTTCATACTGACATCTGTGTATTTAAAGAACAAACATTACCTTGAAAACTTCAAGGAGTGCAACAGATCTGAGTGGCCTCAAACCCCATATTACTTACTGGTGGCTGAGGGCATCTGGTGCCCTGACAGTGAGTATGTAGAAACCAGTAATTTATCAAAGAATATTCTTAAATGGTAACCTAGATTTGTAGAGTGGTACAATCAAATTGCAAATAAAGCCTGAACTCTTTACTATAGGCTGTGTTGGGAGAGCTTTCCTGGCAAGGAACATGGCTAGCTCAGTGGGACTGACAAGGGCCTCATCTGCGGGCCACCCCTCTTTTGTTTGTCCATAGCAGAACTGAGTCAGCTTGGTTTCCATGGTATCCAGCAGCAGAGAAGGAATAAAGCAGGGATAGATTTTTGCTAGGATCAGATGCTTGGTATGCAGGATGCACAAAGCCAGGCAGTATGCCATGGTGAGGGGAGAAATCTTTCCTCACTTCATCTGATAGTCTCCTATAGCAACTGCAGCAGTACAAGCAGTCAGAGGCATACAGCTGCGTAGCAACCAGCTGTGTCGTACAAAAGGGTCTCATCCCCTCCTAGTGCACGCATGGTACTATTAAGGAGCAATTTGGTTAGGCACATACATCTCCCAGACAAAATTAAGCTTGGTAGACATAACACCCAAGTGATTCTTCTTCCCTGCCCTGGAAGAGGATGGGGTATCACTCATACTGACCTCAAAGATGTGCTCTGGAAAGAAACAAATGCTGCTGGATTTGTGTGATGCCACGTGGGTGAAGCAGTTTTCATTACAATAGCTCCTTGCTCACACCTAGTGATAGCCACAACTCCGATGCTAGTTCCTCAGTCTCTTCTGCCTCCCTTAACTTTAGGAATAGGTCCCCTTCCACTTTACCATATGGCATCCGCCTCAGTTCTTGATCAGCTCTGTGACTCAGTGGTGCAATGCAGGCATGCCTACTGTGACAGGATGGTATGGTTTGCACCTCATTCCCCATTCTCGGATGAGCCACGAGACAAGCTCCGTAGTGTGGAACCCTCATCAAGATCATGCTACATCTTTGCCTTCTAGGGGAACTCAGGATTCATGGCCACATAGGTGTGCATCCATTGCTCTGTGGCATGTGGGCACAGAATGGGATTAATTTGCTGCAACAGCAGCAGCTCTGGTAGTCCTTGTGCCAAACTGCTCTGCAGGATCATTGCACAGGGCAGTAATGCAGCCAGTCACGACAGGGTGCTTACCATCTTGCTCTGCATGCTGCCTTGTTTGCTTTAGTTCACCTCCTCTTGCCTTCATCTGTCTCCTCATTTCTTCTGCAGGCCCCTTTTAAGCTGCCTGTCAGTGACAGTGGTCACTAAGCACGCTCTGTAGGCTGTGCTGGCCCAGCGTTTTGGAGAATACCTGGTGGATCGTGTTCAGCTGTATGCTGCCGGACAGATTACTTGATGTGCAGGAAATTAATGCTTGTAATTCAGGTGCAGCTTCTTGGAGAACAGAGGGTATCTTTTAAACCTGATTTCATGCTGTGTGCACACTCGTGAAATGCTGCTGTCTGGCTAGACTCAGGAATGGGACAGCAAATGTTGCTGTGTTCATCACAGGGTGCCTTTCTTAGGGCACCAACACCAGAGCTCCTCCTGCAGGAGGGCATCTCTGCTGGAGATGTCTGGACACTATGTCATGCTCAAAAACAAGCCCAGAGTCCTGGAGAACAATCTTTTTGTTCCTAGTCGTTGTTGAAAGAGGATTCTGCTCCCTGTCCTGTGGGGCCATGATTCCTCCTCCTTTCCTTGGTGTCCAGGAAATGCCACCAAACCTAAAAGTCAGGCACAAATCCTGTACACATACCTCCTTATATACCACTGCCTCATCACCCTTTGAGTAAAAAAATTCCCTCTAATATCTAAATCCAAATCTCCCCTCTTTTAGTTTAAAACCATTCCCCCTTGTCATGTCACTGTCAGACCCTGTAAAAACTTGTTCTCCCTCCTGTTTATAAGCCCCCTTCAGGTACTGGAAGGCTGCAGCAAGGTCTCCCTGGAGCCATTTCTTCTCAAGGCTGAACAAACCCAGCTCCCTCAACCTTTCTTTGTAGGAGAGGTGCTCTAGCCGTCTGATCATCCTTGTGGCCCTCCTCTGGGCCTGATCCAGCAGTTCCACATTTTTCTTGTGCTGGGGGCCTCAGGCGTGAAGGTAATACTGCAGGTGGTGCCTCATGAGGGCAGAGCAGAGGGAGACAGTCCCCTCCCTCTCCCTGCTGGCCACCCCTCTCTTGATGCAGCCCAGGTTGCCATTGGCCTTCCTGACTGCAAGAGTGCACTGCCGACTCATGGCCAGCTTTTTGTCGATCACAACGCCCAAGTCCATCTCCGCAGGGCTGCTCTCAAGGAGTTCTTCTCCCAGTGTGTACACACACCTGGGATTGCCCCGACCCAAGTGCAACACCTTGCACTTGGCCTTGTTGAACCTCTTGAGGTTCTCGTGGGCCCACTTTTCCAGCCTGTCCAGGTCCCTCTGGATGGCATCCCTTCCTTCAGGGGTATCAACTGCACCACTCATCTTGGTGTCATCAGCAAACTTGCTGAGGGTGCACTCAATCTCACTGCCTTTGTGACCAGCCCAAAGACAGACCCCAGGGGAACACCACTTTTCACAGGCCTCCACCTGGACATAGAGCCATTGACTACAACCATCTGGCTGTCTGTCCAACCAGTTCTTTATCCACCGAATAGTCCACCCTTCAAATCCATTTCTCTCCAATTTAGAGATAAGGGTGTGCTGAGGGACCATGTCAAATGCTTTGCGCAAGTCCAGGTAGACGACATATGTTGCCCTTCCTTTGTCCACCGATGCCGTCACTCCATCATTGAAGGCCACCAAATTGATCAGGCACAACCTGCCCTTGGTGAAGCTGTGCTGGCTGTCTCAGATCCCCCCTCTCATCTCGCATGTGCCTTAACATAGATTCCAGGAGGATCCGCTCCATGATCTTCCCAGGCACAGACGTGAGGCTCACCAGCCTGTAGTTCCCCAGGTCTTCCTTTCTCCCTTTCTTAAAAATGGGAGTGATGTTTCCCTCTTTCCAGTCACCGGGGCTTCACCTTCGCCACGACTTTCCAAATATGATGGAGAGTGACTTGGCAACCACATCACCCAGTTCCTTCAGGACCCTGGGATGCCTGTCGTCTGGCCCTATAAACTTGTGCACATTTGGTTTCATAAGGACTTCCTCTGCTCTTACAGTGAGAAGGATTTCACTCCCCTGACTCCCATCCAGAGGTTCTGGAATGTGAGAGATATGGGGAAGCCTGACTGCCAGTGAAGACTGAGGTAAAGAACTTGTTGGGTACGTCAGCCTTCTCCGTGTCTGCAGTTGACAGTTCTCCCTTCACATTTACCAGAGGGAGCACACTCTTCTGGGCCTGTCTCTTCTGAGCGATGTACTTGTAGAATCCCTTCTTGTTATTTTTCACATCCCTCACCAAGTTCAGTTGCATCTGAGCCTTAGCTTTCCTGATCCCAGCTCTACACATACCAATACCGTCCCTGTATTTTTCCCAGGCCATCCATCCCTGCTTCCACTGCCTGTATGTTTCCTTCTTATTCTTTGGTTTGACCAGCAGGTCCTTGTGCAGCCATGCTGGTTTCCTGCCTCCTCTGCCTGATTTCTTATGCTGGAGGATGGAGAGCTCTTGTGCTCCCAGGAAGGTGTCCTTAAAGAGCTGCCAGCTCTTTTCCATTCCTATGTCCCTTAAGGACAGTGTTCTAGGAGATCCCATCCAATAATTCCTTAAACAAGTGGAAGTTCACTCTCCTGAAGTTCAGAGTCCTGACTCTGCTCTTTGCCAGTTCCTTGAGATCATGAACTCAGCCAGGGCACGGTCGCTACTGCCCAGGCTCCCATTAATCTTAATATCTTTAATGATCTCCTCTGCACTGGTGAGCACTAGGTTCCATAATGCTTCACCTCTAGTTGGTCTGTCCAACACCTGGACCAGGAAGTTATCCTCAACAGATTCCAGGAGACTCCTGGATTGCTTGTAGTCCACTGTATTGCTTTCCCAGCAGACATCAGGATGATTGAAATCCCCCATCGGTATGAGAGCCAGCAAGCATGACAATTCATGGAGCTGAAGCAAGCAGGCCTCTTCAACAGGCTCCCCTTGATCAGGCAGCCTGTAGCAGACCCCAGCCACCAGATGTCCTTTATTGGTCTGGTTGGTCTAGTCCAACCAGACTGACTGGCTGGACATGGGGGGATTGACACACTGGGAGCGGGAGGAGGAATATCTCCTGTCTTTGGTGTTGTTATGGAAGGGAGTATAAGTTTGGGTGTTTGCATAGGAGGAATTTTGAAGCTTCCCCACCCTCTGCTTCACCAGAGTGGGACTTTCTAACTCAAAGGAAGTCTAGTGTCTGCATTTTCTATGGACAGTTTTCCTACAACTTGCGTGCACAGTGCTGCTTTTGAGAGCTAAGCCTGCGCTGTGGAACAAGGAAGGAGCTGGGAACACTAGATGAATTCTTGCCCAGAGCAGGGCTTGGTCAAGAGACACGTGGGCCCTGCTGTATCATGTTCCTTGTACTTGGAAGACAGCAGTCCATCTGACATGGCTGCTGGCCGTGCAGACCTACTCTCCAGCCGCCTATGCTTGGATTTGTTTATTGTGACAGGCTGTCAGCTGAAGAGATGGCAGATGGCGCACACTTCAAACCTCTGTGTCTGCTGCCCAGTATCATTACGTATCTGATCCCAGAAGAGAATCCAAGTTTTCTCTTTTCCTCCCCTACCAGCAGGAGGGAAAAGGATACTTCTTATACTTGCCACTGTTCTTAAGGCAGGTGCCACTAGTGCTGGTGGTAGAGCAGGAAGGCTGTGATTCCTCTGGGATCGACAGCAGCTCACCCAGGAATGGCCTCAAAAGAGGCAGCCTTTGGTGTTGGAGGCCAGGATTTTGGCCAAGGTCAATGGTGACTGATGAGGGTAGAGGGTGTTGTAGGCCCTCTGTACCCAAAGACAGAGAACAATATCACAACCCAACAGTTAGTGAGATTAGCAGAGTTGGGTCAGCCTTGCCAAGTTTGGCCATATCTACGATCCAGGCCTCTAGCCTGCCTGAAGCCTGTTACTGACTTCTTAAATTTACCCTGATACTACTCCGTAGCCTGAATTTCTCATATTGTCATGTTGTCTCCCTCCAGGCAGCAAAGGAGATGCAGCAAAGACCAACTCCTTCCTTCTGTGCTCTTTTTTTACAGGTAACTGCCAGAAGTGGAGAGCACATGTGGAGTACCACCATATTAGAATACTACTTTGTAGTTCCCCAGAATGGGGACTTATGTTACCCTGGTGATTAGCAAGATCCCTTGAGCAAGAAAATGAAAGTTGTTAGTGCTCTTTGCCTAGGTAGATTGTTAAATAACCTTCTGTTTTGACCGTTCCTGGCCTCCATGATCAGTCTTACTCTCTGTCTGGAGCAGCAGTATTTGCAAGGCTCCTTGGAGGTAAAACAATGTCCAAAGGAAGAATCAAACATCTGTTGCAAGAGTTCTGCAAAAATAGAGGACTGAGAATGATGAAAGAACAGACTGAAGAGACCAATCATACATATAAATGAGAAAGAAAATTCCTGGACATCTGGAGGTAGTGACCTCTATACACAAGGAGGGAAAAGTGAGCTGAAAGGGATCAGCAAAATAACCTAAGACTTAACTGTAGGAGGGCCAAAGTCTGGCTCTGAAGCAGAAGAGCAGGTGCAGTGTCTGTTCTGCCATGATGAGGTTAATTCATCAAAAAATCCTTGTTAATTGGATTTGGCACAATGATTTTGCAATAGAATTTTGCTTTCTATCTTGGGGGCATGACATTTTTTCATGCAACGGTAAGAAGTCTTAAATCCAAACTCTGAATGCTGGTCAAATAAAGACATATATGTGAGAACCAAAATTGTAACTTTTGTCAACTATATCATCACAATGAAAATCAAAATACAAGTCCATTTTATAGGAAGTATACAAGTGAAAATTAGCTGTCAGTTTTAATAATGCATCCAGAAAACGTATCTGCAGAAAATAATATACCTTATCTTAATGTTTTTGAAGATTATATCTACTTAATATGTTCCAAAAGTTCTGGCATCTGGAGACTGGGAAAGAAGGAAAATCATAATTATTAGAGTAATTGCAAAACTCCTCAGGCCTTTTCCTGAATATTGGCCATTTGTAGCAACATTTAGTTCTCTAGTCTGTACTCACCTGTTGAAAATGATTAGACAAATGTAAGTGCTTTTCTTAAACTGAAATTGTCATAGAATCAAGGCTTAATGAGGACGTGTTGATTTACCCCTGGACCATGTTGCTGCACAGCAGATTGATGCTAGATCTTAATTTTCTGTAGTGAAGTTGCTTGTACTGGATGAACTGGACTTTATTCTCAGCTGCGGTCTTCTGGCTATGCACTGTCTCCTTTCCACACACTCGCTGATCCAACTGGCTCAGTTCCCCAGCCTACTGTTCAGCTGCGTGACCTGCTGTGCTGACCAAGTAGGGTTATGTGAAGGTTGGTTATAAATTGCTGCTTCTGCTGGGCTTGCAACCAAGAAAAGCCCAAACTTCAGGCCACTTGAAATGCTTAACAACTGACTTGTATTTGAATATCTCACACCTGCTTCTCTGAGATTAGATTATCAAGTGCTTTCCAAACCCCAAAAGCTTGCTTGCACTGTCAATATGATTCCCATCAAAAGTGTCAGAATGCGACTCCCTATAAAACAATTTCAAAGTTCAAAAAATTCCACAACAAACCTCGAGGTCATATCCTTATTCTTGAATGCTAGTGGAAGAAAAAATGCAGTCTTCTCTTGCTGAAGTCATCTGGGTGGCCTTTTGTTGTGCTGAAGAAATCACTAATCTCCATTGACTTGTGAACAAAAGGAGTTTGAATAAGTTGACTTTAAGGAGTTAATATAACAAGACTAACATAAGATGATTCCAAATAGGAAAATTATTTTTCTTTGATTTATCTTTCTAAGCATGTTGAGTTGACCTCCATATACTCTCACGTCCACAATACACACATGTTCCTGGAGGAATACAGAGACTGTCTGTCACTGCAGGGGTGGGATTAGGAAAGCCAAAACCCATATACAGTTGAATCTGGCAGAGGACATGAAGTGCAATAAGAAGGGCTTCTACAGATGTATCATCAACCAGCAGATGATTAGGGAAAATATGGGTCCACTGCTGAATCGAGCAAGTCAGGAGATGCTGGAAAGGCCAAGGTACTCAATGCATCTTGCTCCAGATTTTACTGGTAAAACCAGCCTTCAGGAATGCCAAGCCACTGAGAGCAGTGGAAAGGTTTAGAGCAAGAAAGATTTATCCTCATGTGAGGATCAAGTTAAGGAATATATAAACAAACTGGACAGACACAAGTCAATGCAACCTGATGGGATGCATCCACAGCTGCGGACGTTGCTGGCCAATATCATTGTAAGGTAAGGATAAGCTTACTTGCCTTTACAGTTTAGACCACCAGAGAACACGGTGATCTATTTACATGAGAAACAAAGGAAAAAAAATATCAAGTGCTACAGTTCTCAGTCTTCTGCAGAAAATCAGTCCATCGATTTGCTTAGGTTTTGTGTTAAAGACAAGTAAAACAAGAAAGATAAACTTTAAGCAAAGGCCCAAGCAAGAAGTGAACTGTTTGTTTTGGTGCCACATTGGGGAAACAATATTTTTCAGGTCTAGCTATGAAAAATACTTTTTTTTTTTTTTTAAGCCATCTCTAATTCTCTGCCTTTTGACTAACCCCTAACTTGTAGTTCTGCTAATGTGCATTGACAATGACAAGCTCAGATGACTGGATCATATCACCTGGGCAGGGCTCTAAAGCCAAGAAGACTTTCCATGGAACACTCTATTTAGTCTAAGGCTGAGTTTCCTGGGTAACCCTGATATGGACCCCATCATTCTGAACTGCCAGGAGCTGCAGCAAAATATCTTGTAATATCATCAGTAACAGTGAGTAAAAAAAAGATGGCAAAGATGTGGGGGCTGTGCAGCTTTTGCTCAAGAACCTAAGGAATCAAT
>VXAV01005770.1:195530-208472 GCA_013399715.1 Alectura lathami | reverse complement strand
AAAAAAAAAAATCTGTGAAAGGAAAGTATTTGCAATTAGAGCTATGTGCTCCCTTCTTAGTCAGAAGGGAGATTGTTGTGTTCAAATGAGTATTGACTGGCCACTTTACCTAGGCACACTAAGGGTCATCAGCACCCCAGGGAAACACAACAGACCACATAGCCTGCTTAAATGCCACGGATCACAACTAATACTTAGACACTGTCAACATCAGTTGGCCTGGTCCTGAGCAGTGCATGAGGACCTGATCCACAATATTACTGTTGAGGAGTCATCCTTAACAGTGATCACACCATATGCAGTGTGGGAGCAACAAAGAAATCCAATGCATCCGTTCAGTTTCTCAGAGTGCAGCAAAAGGACAGTTGACAACAGACACGAGAAGTAGCAGGAGAAATTTTGATTGGACATAGGGAAAGAAACATTTGCTAAAAGAGGGTTTAAGCACTGCCCAGGGAGGTGACGTGATCGCCGTCCCTGGAGGTTTTTAAAACTGTCCTGGACAAAGCCTTGGCCAACCGGATCTAGCTTTGTAGTTAGCTCTTCTTGGAGCAGGTGACTGTACATGCTGAACTTCCAACCTAAATCCTCCCTTGAGTCTATGATTTTTTTAAAAGAGGCCATCAGTTAAATAAACCATCATTGCAGGCAATGTGGGGAGTGTCCTGAACATCCTATTGGAAATTAAGAATTCATGCTTACTGGAAGGACCTTCAGAAAGGCCAGAAAGAATCTAGCATGGCTCAGTGGTAGTGCAGAGGAGACAAGCTAAAGCAAGGACCACCTATGATCCTTCAGAAATGTGGAATGGGTGATGAACACTGGCAGATTAAATGTAAAAGCATCCTAAGACTGACTGTCCAAACAGGGCGTGAGCATTAATTTTTAAAGGACACCAAAACCAGTCATTACTTTTTCTTTAATACTTCAGGAGATGGAAGGCAGACAAAGAATCAGCAGAAATAGTGAGTGATGAGGATACAGAAAAGACAAAGAAAATGACACAACAGTAGAAAGAATAGGTATCACTGTTTTATTTATTATTTCTGTATCGTGTTCAGCTTGCCATAGGGAATATTGAGAAATTGTACCAACCGAGGGATGTAAAACTGCTCTAACATTGAAGTTAGGAACAACTGAGCCAACAGAAACATTCCCAGGATAAAAATTCATGAGATGATTAAAAGAAAGACATCGTTCTGAGATAACAAAATAAAAACATGCCAGACTGTGATTAATGGTTACAATCAACGCGGTACAGCTGAACTGGATAATTCAGCAATGGGGGTTGGGCCTCAACTGTGTTGATGTTAATTATGTTATATTTTCATTTAGCTTGCTTTTTGTGTTAATTTAATAGTGGCACAGGATATTAATGCTATTACAGCTACAGCAATATCCTAACCGGCTGAATTAGATTATGGCCATAATATGGATTTCCACCCACATGAGCACTTGAATTTCCATTCTGTGAAACTCTCAGCAGCAGACTTCTAAACTGTACCTGTGGAGATTTGTATCACCCATGAACATGTGCACATGCACTTGGAACATCATAGATACTCCAAGACTGCATGACTTAACATTCTTGTCAGGAAATATTTCTGGAGTAATTGTGTCCTTGCTTGTTTATATCGTACTCTGCGTGTTAAAAAAGGAATTGCTCAACATTTTTTTCTTTAAAGCTTGTTAGTACCTGCTTTACATTTTCAACGAGCAAAAGATGGACAGAGTAGTGCAATCACTCTGTTTAGGCAGCACAGACTTTTGGGGAGCCAAGAAGGCCAAAACATTTGAAGTAAATAAAAAGCAAATTCTGTATGCACGGTAACAACCCATTTTTGTTTATTCCCACAGGATAACAGCTAGTCAAGACAGTGTGCATCCTGACATTAGCAATGCGTAGTATAGATCAGATTTACTGATAATTCTTAAAATCATGCAATCTTAAGATATTAAAATTTTCCATCTGTTCTTGTAACGAGGCAGAAAAGCATAAGAATGTACCATATGCTTGGATGCTGAGAAATGTTGAATACATGCAGCTCCTATTAAAGTTTAGGACAGCTGGTCGGAGATTAAAAACTCTGGACGATGGACAAGGGGGTAGCAACTTCCAAGTTGGTGAGAGAAAAAAAAAAAAAAAAAGAACAGTATAGCTTTATCTGATACAACACAAATCCAAATGATACAAATACATGAACTGTTACCCACAGGTTCCAAAAATATTGGGAATGGATAAACCAGGTAATATCATTGCCAAACAAAATATAAATCAATTTTTAACAACCGTAGTATGCCTAGATATTTTTGACAGATGCTTCTGGTCATGGTTGTTCAGCTTTATAGGGTATAAAGTAACTTCTCTGAATATGATGATATGATATTATATGATATGATGGTACTGTATCATCCGTTACCCTTCCCCTATTTACAGTTTTCAGCACTCATCAATGAACACAGACATGCCAGATTATATTTCCCCTTTTTATTAACATTATATCATGAAGTATTTGTTTCGCTCTTTGAGACAAAACTATTATTGTTACTAAGCTCAGGCATTTTTTCTTCCTAAAAAGTAATTCTGTCATTTTCGAAGATGCAGAAGAGTATGCACAGACCCCTGTAAAGGGAGATGGGATGTGGAGTATCATGCAGTCCATTGCTTGAATGGAGTGCACTAAAAATTAATTTGGCTAATGGAATCTAGTGCTGGAAAGGAGTTCAGTCACTCTATACCCCTTCCAACAACAACAAAACAGACATCTCTAGTATTGAAGTGTTGTAGTTCAAATTCTGTCAGATATAAAACTAAATACGGTAGCCAATAGGATTCTTATTCTCCTATATCTCACTTCTAGAAATGGTTTCTGCACTGTAATCTAAATTTCATTCATTTTATTTTAATTACATCTTTCTTGTCCTTATTCCTTCCTTATTCCTTCATGCAGTGTTAATGTTCTTGAACCACTTGTAGAATAAAGCCACGGCTTTTAAATAAATATACGGGCCGTTATTCTTTGATCTTGCCATGTATCTTTTCAGAAGTTAGATCGTTTTAGCTTCTCCACCTTCCAATCTCTCCAGCATGTCAATACCTGGTAACAAGAGTAGCCAAGCTAGATAGCACATCATAGAGTATTGTGCTGCATAAAAATACTTTAAAGAGGGCCTATTCTTTTCCTGGTGTGCAGTGTAGTACCTCTTTGTCTGCCAAATGGAACTCGGCACAGCTCACTGCACATTTCCATTTTGTTATTATTCCTTAACCTGCTTCAGGCTTCACAAGGCTGAGAGAAGATTCCTTTGCAAAATCAGTGTAACTCTCTCTTCTTGTTATTGCACTAAGTGGTGTTGCACAGGGCTTCACAAAACTTTGGGCTGGAAGGGACCTCCAGGCAGGGCTAACTTCACAGCTACACTGGATTGTTCAGATTGTGAGACTGGAATATATCCAGGGATGAGGACAGCAGTACCTCTCTGGCAATCTCATACCAGGCAAAGCCTGGTGAATCCCTGTGAAGACTTCCTTCCCCATGTCCGCTCAGACCTCCCCTGTTGCAGCTTCTGATCAATTGCCTTTCTGTTTGCACCCTGAGACGAGTCTGGCTCCATACGCCATGACATCCCCGACATCCCCCTAGGTAGGGGAAGACTTCACGAAGGCTCCCTCCTTCAGTTCTTCGGGCGAAGAACAGCTTTACCGTCATGCAGGTGGTACAGTGAGGAGAGGCAGAGTCCTTCACCCAAGGCACGAGTTGTGCCTGTCCAGAGCCCTGCTGCTGGCACTCCGCATGAGCGCTGTGTGCTCTCTCGGGGCCAGCCCCCTTTCCTTCTTTTCTTGCCCATGTTTCTGCAGTCTTGCCCACATGGCCATTCGTCTGGCCCTCTCAATATCTTTCTGAACTGCCCCGTTCTCTTCAACAGTGATTTGTGGTGACAACTTTGGGGACAGACGGTACGCTCACTGACGGAGAGCAGGGAGATTGACCGTTCTGATTCACTGAGCCGCCGCAGCAGGAGATAAGTATTTACCCGGTTCTGCTGTGCTACAGATAATAACATGTTTCAGACAAATTATTTCAGTAATTAAATTGAACTTCTTATCTCTCTAAAAACAATACCCCAAGGGTTTCCCTATGGAAATCCTAGTAATGGTTTTACTACTTTCCTTCTGGCAGCAGCTCGCTGAGTGTCAGTAATTCCATTCTCTCGTAATGTATTTTAAAGCAGAAGATTTAGACAAACGCATTGGAGCAGCATGCAGCCGTGTCCCACAGCTGTGAAGGGTGCGTTGGTTTGGGGACTGCTGTTGGCAGCTACTGGGTGTTCAGCCGAGCACAGACGCAGTGTTACTCGTGGGACAATCTGCATTCAGAGATCTCTTTCCACCTGATACAGAATTCCTCTGTGGACCTGTCATATGGAAGAGTTTAATTATTATTTGTTTTCCAGTCACTTCATCACTTCAGCCAACACCATCTATAACAGACTAAGGTATTCCCCTCCTTGATACTACTAATATTGAATTTGTTTAGCTGCAAGTGTTCAATTCTTACTAAAAATTTTAAATGACTTTTGATCTAATCCTTTCCACTAAAGCTTCTATGACAGACAATTGATTTTTGTCAAGACAAAAATTATTGACAGAAAATACCCAGTGGACAGTGTTAACCCTTGTTGTTTTGGCTATTTTATCTTGTAATGAGATGTTGAATTTGTAATAGGAAATTCCAATAAATATGCGAGAGAGAGCCTCATATTCACCGGCTTTTCTCTCCGATGGAAATTCAAAGTTCTTCTGCTTCCCATCTGTGTTTGTTTTATCTGTTGGATACTGCTCCTGGAGTAGTATTCTAAACTGTTTCGTAGTTCAAGGGAAGGAGATACACAATAAAGGCCCATTTCAATGGTAATAAAAATAGCATCTAACAGAGGACAACATATTGCAAGTCAAGACATCTGTTCACATTACTATGAGAGTCTCAGTCCAATTACATTCATTATAAATTATGGAAGAACAATTACAATAAAAATGTGCACATTATTGCTTCTGAGCTTGAGGCTAAATTGAAGATTAGGTTTCTGTGCATTACGAAATCCGAAAGAATTTTCTGAGCTATCACAATCCAGACTTACTGCAACAACTTACATTAAAAATTACATTAGAAAACAGATTAAACACAATTTTGCCCGTATATTTAAACCTTGGTTAGCCAAAAACAACTGCAAGTACATACGGGCTTAAACACAATCTTTAAACAGGGATGTATGCCATATCACGCTGTCCAACAGTGTTACCTTTCCACAACAGTGTTTATCCACCTACAGTATTTGCACACAACCTACACAGAATACAGGAACACTGGATGCGATTTCACTCTTTCACACAGCCGTATCACTGACATGTTTAACCTACCCCTTAAGCGATTGGTCTCTAAATAATCTGCCCTCATGTGAGGTGAGGAAGGATTTTTTTTTTTTTTCTGCAGGCACCAGTTACCAGGATCATGGAATTGTATGTGTTGGAAGGGACCCGTGACCACCATTTGGTCCAAACTCCCCCTCAAAGCAGGGCCAGCTTAGATGGGGTTATTCAGGGCCTTGATCAGTTGAGTTTTCAATATTTCTGAAGTTTGCAATTCAGTGAAGTCTCTCAGCAGTCTCACCCATTGTTTGGTTGTTTGTTTTCCTAACAATTAATTAGAATTTCACGTGTTACATCTCACATCCTGTCATATTGTACCTCTGGAAGCATCTCGCTCCATCTTTGCTGAACCTTCCCTTTCAGTAATTGAAAAAAAGCAGCAAGTTCCTTCCCCTATCCTTCCCTTCTAAAGACTGCACTAAGTAGTTTGCTCAGCTGCTCCTTGCGCGTGATGTGCTGCAGCCCCCTAACCATCTCAGCCACCATCTGCTGAAATTTCTCCAATATGTCAATGTCTTGTTCCTAGCAGAATCACAGAACCGGACACAAAAATCTAGATGCAATTTCAGTAGTGTTGAATATAGGGAGAAACACCACCTCTCTCCACTTGCTGACTACACTTTTGCTTATGCATCTTCAGTATCCTTTGGTCTTCTTCACCATCAGGGAGCACTGTTAACTAAGCACGCTATCCATGAGGCTCCCCAGGCTCTTTCTGGCAACAAATGGGAACTGGTTAATTCTGACATTATCCCAGGAACAAGGTTTAATAAATGAGGATTTTGAGATGTGTCCACTGTTAAACGTATTTGAGCAGTTTGGTTTAAGCTTATCAAAACAGAGTGCTGTTGATTTACTTGGGTCTTATCACCACAATAACCTGAATATGTCACAAGCTATTAATCTCTCAGAGCTTCATTTTCCCTCCATAATAAATCTTTTCTGGAAATTATCCATCACTTTCTTTTCAATTTTGATACAGATAAACTATGATTGTTCAAATGTTACAACCTGGAATTTAGGCTGTGTCTGCCCTGCAAATGAAAACGGTATTTGTTGGCTTCCTTCAGTGACTCCCGTCAGGAAGCCACAAGCCGGAAAGGAAAGACATTGCATCCTGATTTATGGGTAGGATGAAAAGACTGAAGTGAACCTGGAAGACACTTGAATTCTCAAAGAAGCAAGCAACAAAACAGGAACAGCAGTGGTTAGACGGCAAGGTAAGACAGGGACGAGAAACAGTGGCTGACATTTTAGTTAACCATATGCCTCTACATAGACAGTACCTGGATTCCAGCATACTTCAAAGTTAATATCAGAATCATCTTCTTGGGCAGGGACTTCCAAACTAATCTTATTTTGTTCTCCCTTGTATAACTTCGTTGGTGAAGAGCTAATGCTCAGACAGCAAAATAGGAAGCTGGGACCACTACCAGTGGCCAATGGAATACCATCTTCAACTATGGTGTTTACCTGAATATTTTTCTTATATTTTTATCTTGGTATGTTTTTCCGCTTCCTCCTTTTCAAACAGGAAAAACAATTTTACTCCACCATACTATTGCTTAGACCTATTGCTGTAATAAGTACTTGTCTTTAATGGTGTTTTATAGTACTTTTTTTCTTCTTCTTTTGGCCTTCCTTATTTTGGTTGTCCCTCTCTGTGTGTCATTTTCTCCAAAACAACATGATATGCTGTCTCTCAGAGCACACTAACTTTCTCCTTAGCTGCAGATGTAGCCTTTTACATGTCCTGGCCTCTAAGCTCCTGTTATTTTATATATATTTGTCTTGGTGGTGAGGTATCACACTGGTCAGGACCTTGGATCTGCAATGCATCTTTCCTAAAATAAACCTACCAAAAATATCCAAGGGCCACCCTACGTTTAAATTTAGGACTTACTAGAACACAGTCTGGAATAAAATAATTTCGCTGACAGTGAAAATGCAGCACTTAAGAACTGCTGTAATCAGCTTTTGTAAAGAACTTTCCCCCCCGCTGACTGTCCTAGCAAAATTACGCCAGGAGCTGTACCTTGAGCAAACACTGCAGTGTGCCTCCACACCCTGTGAATACACTATCTGCTGGATTGTTCCTGTGCCCCCTGGCTCTGCGCACCCTGGCCTGAGCCCCAGAAAAGTTTCCCGTCTTCATTAAAAGGGGGCGCTGGCTGTTCTTTCCCAGCAGGGCTCCACCTGAAATGGAGCTGCAGCTGCTGGCATTGTCAGCTCGCCTTCCTGCAACCCTGCTCCTGCCTTCCCAGCACAGCAGTGCCCACAAAGCAGGGAATCAGCCAGAAAGAAGCGATGCTGATGCTGACCGCCAGGGTCTGCTTTCCCTGACACTAAACACTCCCATGGGCAAAGGCTGCGTTTTTGTGTATGCTTGATGAAGGGCCTCACAGACGCTGCTCAGAGAGACGGTTTTACGTGTAAAGAGGTGCCCTGGGGTAGAGGGCTGGCCTGCTGCTCCCAGGTCCAGCCTCAGGGGAGCTGTGAAGATTGGCTGCTGCCCCTGGGCCATGCCAGGGACCATGTTCATGGCTTAGAGGCACAGACGTGGGGATCTAGTGGCAAAATGTTCTTTGTAATAGTTATTATTGTTAGTCTTTGTAATAGTTATTATTGTTAGTCACCGAATTTACCTTCTGTTCTTCACTCACTCACCGTCTTGAAAGGAACTGGGGACATCACTTGAAGACCCATCTGAAAAGACTTAGTGACTTAGTAAATGGCAGACAATTCTTCAGTGTCCCATGGCCATGTCAGAAAAAGAAATACCAAGTCACTTATGAAAATTAACTTAATGTTTCTGGGGCTTGCACATTTCAAACACAGTAAGAAATGTATCAAACAACTTTGCACAGGAGAGGGAACAGGGGATGCAATAAAGAGTCCCCTTACAGCAGCTTTTCTTTTTCCTTGGAAAACTTCTTTTGCCTAATCAAGTAACACGATCTTTTACTAATTGCCAGAATGTGTTATGATTTTTTTTTTTTTTTTGAGATCTTCACATCCTCAACACAAAATTAAAATCTTACATTTACCTTTTAACTGTGATAAGATATTTAGCCTCCTGTAAGCAGCAAATTTGCTAAATCATGGGGCAATGTATTTTTTGCTATAATTAATAGTTTGTAGGCATCTTCTAATCTGGATTGGTGTAAATTTGATTGGTGTATAACTCATTCTGACAGAAGTGTAATTTCATGCTTATAGATCCGATGCACTGAACCAGATTTTAAATTTAATTTAAGATTGTAGATGGCAACTTAAATGATGATGAGTATGTTGTAGCCAAAGTATTGCACTCTTGGCATCATTTAATTAGTATTATTTTTTTAAAACTAAAATATAAGCCCACTAATATAGCACAATTGGTAAACAAGTATAAATGTTCTGTGCCCAGCAGCCCAGGAAAAATGGAATTGCCGTTGCTAAGAACAGGTCTCAGGCCTTACATGTCAGTGCAAAGCGTGGCCTGTTTGGTTTGCTGTTTTCTGGTTGTGGGAACTTTGTCTGTGAACCAGACCTTGCTACCAGCCATCCCTTGCTACACTGTTTCAGCATTGGGTAGCAGGGAAGGCCTTGAATATATGGGCACAGGCTGAGAAATGCTCCTAGATTGAACAGTTTTTGGTGGTCAATGATTGCGAAAGAAGTGCAACCTCAGGAGCTGGAGGAATACTGCTTTTGCTTTAAGAAAAGAATCGGTAGCTATGGAAGAAAGCAAAAAGGCCAAGCAGCTGGACATAGCCACACACCTAAACCAGACCGCACTGTGGGGAGCCCAGAGGGCAAAGGGGCTGTGCTGGGGACTGCCTGGAGGCACACACATCTTGCAGGGGGACGAAATCCAGAAACAGGGTGGAGTACTCCTAGCGATACCGTCAGATGTGTGCAACTCAGCCACTTCTTATATGAAATTTCTTACAATGAGGAGTAACAAATGAAAATTTTCTTTTTTTTTGGAGAAGTTGCTGTATTATCCTCAGTACAATAATAATAGAATGAGTGCAAGAAAAGATACAGGGACATCCTGAGCTGCAAAACTTTCTAAGCACATTCTATTCTTGAATTAGAGAAAGGAACTTATGACTGCATTAGCCCACAAGAAACAAAAAATGAAGTTAAGTGAAAACTGTGGAGTTTTCACACTGTGTTGTCAAAAGATAACAGGAAATTTTAAAAAGCACTCACTGATTATTTCCTTTTTTCTCATTCTGCTTAGGTGCTGCCTTCATCCTTCTGGGTATGTCTGCAGTGCTGCCAAGAAATACCAGCATAGCCACGTTAGCTGTAAGCAAGGCAATTCAGCTGTGAAGTAAAGCCAGACAGCTGGGTAAATTGGTAGAGAGAAATCTTGAAACTACGGGAGGGACCTGCTACTGACACCTAATTCAGTTGGTTTACATTTACGTAATGTTCTTTTAAAGGCTTCATGTTTATCATTTTATTTCTTCAAGCTGTCATAGGCAATCTCCCAAGTTCTTTTTTCCTAGCTAAGGGAGAGTATACAGTTACTTTGCCACTTGGTTGTGTTGGCACAGTTCTCATGGTTTGTTGGTTTTTAACAAGCAAAGAGTAATTTAAGTCACCATCTGATCAGCAACTTTTTTGCAGTAAAAATGGCACTGGTTGCTTGTTAGGAGGTTTTATGTGAACGTAAAGGGTAATCTGATGCGACCAACAGATCGGGTTATGAGGATGGCTGTGGTAGACGGGAATCCTTTCTGCTCTCAACTTTAGTGAGACTCTTTCAACCAGAATGCATCTTTGCAGGTATTAGAAAAATTGAGCTCTTGTGATTTTTGAAGTGCTGTGCTCCTCTGTAAAAATGCCAGGGTCTCTTCTGTGAGAATAAACCAAGAAAAAGGTCCTGGAGGGCTATGTAGAGATTTTATACAGTTTCAGCCCTGGGTGAATTATTCTAGACTTGCTATAAATCCCTGAAATCAATGAGATTATAATGACAATGTTGGCTCATCTCCAGCAATATGGACAGCAGTGCAATGCTATGTCCTTTTGTAGTTTTCATCCAGTACACTGATGTGCTTAATCTCATACAGATCGAACAAAATCGATATCTAGCACACAGAGAGTTTTCATTTCACTTCGTTGTTTCAGAATACCTCTCTTCAACGGCATCATTATGCAAGATGCAATGAATGAGAAAGAAAGAAATGGACTGCAATCTGAATATTGCTTCAAGTGGTAAAACCCATGCCATTCTCTTTGAAAAAAAAAAAAACCTCACTGTGTATTGGGATTGGGTGGTTACCTTTTTCTTTCTGCTTTAGTTGGCTGCTTAATTAAGGTCCTGTTTTTAAATCCTGAATCATGCATATTGATTAATAGCTTTCACAAAAACTGCAAGTGTAAGATTGGCATCTGGTGGACCTGACAGATGCACAAGCCATTCACAATGCTTTTATGTCAGGCAATTCAGTCCCCAGAAAAGGAGACTGCATGACTAATGAGTTTTGCACCTCCTCTTCATGTGCTCATCTGCTTTCCCATTGATGTAATTTATTAGGCACTTCTGTGAGTCACGGTTAGCACACTGCAGTGGGAGTGGTTGGTGGCAGCAATTATAATAACCATAAAGCAAATACAACAGAAATCAGTAAAGTGGGAAATTATGTCTAAGAAGTGGGGATTTGTTTTCCTTGCATGCTTGCAGTAAATATTTGCAAGGAATTAAATAAAGAGGCAGTTACAATTAGAGTTTGATAATCTATTTGCACTCACAGCTGTTTTTACAAACAAGTGCTTTTGTATCATCGATGGGCTTTTAAAGAGCAAGGTTAGTTTTTCTCTTCTGAATGATGACTTTCATAATGGTTCACCATGATGAACTCAGTAGCTTCTGTGGCATCTTCACTTTAGTAAAGCTTTGGACAGTCGCTGGACAATCTGATAAACAGAACAGGAAATATCTGTAGGTTGTCATAGGGAGGGTATATAGTTGTTGGAAGAATGAGCTCCAAAACTTACTGTCAACGGTTACTTTCCAAAAGGGTAAGCTCATTCAAGTGGGTTTTCACAGGAAATTTTCCTAGGCTGTTCCATTCAAAAGTTAATTTAACTTAACCAGGGTTACAAAAAGTGTAAACTACTGATTTCTATAAGCAGCCCATTTATTCTGTATTAGTAGATAACGTAATACAAAAGTACAGACTTCGTTGGGTTGATGTGGAGGCTGACTACAAAGACCCTGATGCCTGGTCACTTTTGTGGTGCCTACTGAAACGTCTAACGAAACAGCAGATGGGACTCAAAATAACTCTAGTGTGCTTGAGATATAGTTGGGTCAGGAGGAGACACTGCTAACCAAGGACAGGAGGTCTTTGGTAGCCCTCAGAAAACCGCTGCTGTCCACAAGGGTCAATAGGAAGCTGTTTAGTTACTGCCTTTGAAAGTGCATCAGTATAGGTGCTGTACATCACGAATTTTTAGTCCATTGGCATTTGAGGTGAACAGGAACATTGTGTTTCATGTGAATAAAATCAACTATGGAGGTCAGTTCTGTGAAGAACACAAACCTGAGCTAGCTCAAGGCAAACTGTAATGTTGTAATTGTACATAGGATTTATTCTGACAGAGTATGGAAGTGGAGTTGTCCAGCTTATTTAGGTCCAATCCAACAGGACAAGTGATGAATTTCTGTTAGCATCCCAAAGGCTTTATTGACAGAAATCCAGAAAGTTAAAGAATCTTGTGTGCATGTCATAAAAGAAGGCGTAATAAACTGGTTATGTTCAGCAAGTTAGTTATTTTTTTGTAAAGAAGATTTTGCTGACTGTGACAAATATCTAGCACTTCAACACTGAACTAATCAAACAATACTGAATGAGGGCTGGAATGCATCAGTATGGACTAGCAGTCCTGCTGAAAAGGACCTGGAGATAACAGGGGATGACAGGTTGAATATAAGCCAAAAGTGTGGTCTCATTGCAAATAAGGCAAATTCTGTGCAGAGCCACATCAGTATCACATCACACAGAGTGAAGGAAGTTCTTAGCTTTCTGTACCTGCTATGACTGCTGACTCCCCATCTGTGTGCAGATATAGGCCTCTAAGTTCAAAAGGGATATGGAAGAACGGGAGAGGGTCCAGCAGAGATCACCTGAGATGGTCCAGAGCATATGTAGTATATGTAATCTAATATTTGCAAACAGCTATCTAAATGGTGGTTACAAAGCCAAGGGGCCACACTGTTCTTTGGAGCAGCTGGTGGTTAAAGGAGACATGATGGACATGATTTTCAGAATGAGAGGCTCAACTTGGACATTAGGAAAAGATACATTCACCAGAAGGGTAATGCAGCACAGAAGCAGCTTATCCAGTGAAGAGATGTAATCTCCATTTTTGAAGGTTTTCAAGACTTCATCACACAAAAGTATGGGTGACATAATGTACCATGGCAATAGCCCTATTTCAAGCAAGGGTTGGAGCACAGACCTCACAAGGACCTTCCAAACAATATTCTTATGTCTTTAGGACAGTCTTCC
>VXAV01005770.1:162720-195508 GCA_013399715.1 Alectura lathami | reverse complement strand
TTCCGCCCAAGCTGCCCCATATGAGCTAGTTTTAAGCATTCTAAAAGCAGATGGGAAAGCAGAGGCCATACAAGCAATACACAAGTTAAAAAGGCTTTCTTGGAGCTGAAATTTGTAGAGTTTGCTTGCAAAATGATCAAAAGAGAGTACAGAAAATAATTAAGAATGATGCAAGGCTATCCAACACCAACAGAACACCAGCTGAAAAGAAGTAGTGAGAAGTAAAAGCACTTTTAGGAGGCTAAGAAGATGAGCTGGTGGACAGCAGTACTTAGCATGCTAAAGTAAAAAATGATGTTTCTAACATCATTTGAATAGTTATCACCACAGTACAAAAAAAAAAATTATGGCACTTAAAAAAGAAACAAAGATTTTGCGGAAGCACCTCTCTCTGTCTGCCTTAAAGACCTTTAAAGCCACAAGCCTTCCCCTGCTTGTGAAAGTCATGCACAGAAAGATGGGATGAAATACTTGAGGTTCTCTAGAGTCCCACCACAACCACCACAACAACCAGAAGTTCAAGACAGATGCTGTTGTTTCTCTTACAAACTATGCCTAAGTGTTTTCCACTTGCTAAAGGTAATAAACAGAAGCAGAGGAATGGCATGGAATGTATCGATTTGCTAAAGGTGAAACCGCTGTTTCAGTGTCAAAGTAGCCATTGATTCAAAACCAGTTTTGCCTGAAAGCTGTTCCACCAAGTGTTGAGACCATCATGCCCACATGATGCATGCAGAAACTAACAGTTTCTAGACAGTTAGTGCTCCAGTCCTACACCTAGCATGACCTGAGGAGCAGAGGAAAGTGAGCCAATCACTTTTGACAGCGGCATGGTTGTAAGTCAAGCAAGGCACTATGCATAGAGTCTGAAAGAAATCTGTCTGCCGTCATCCACGACAAGATTGGCTCAATGCAGTTTCTGTGGTTTATTGGTTGGGTCAATTGTTTGCTGCATTTCTGTAGTGTTCAATAAACTTAGACTTCTGATTTCATGTATTATGTTTGAATTTCAACCTGAACTTAGTTATTGTTACTAACTACTAATGTGTTGCGATTTTAGTAAAATTGTAGTTAATTTGCTTCGTTCAGGTAAGTAAATAGATACAGGCAAGCGGCAAGGACTGAACGCTGAGACCATAAGCAGCTGCAGACAAGAAATTTGCAAGTCAGCTGTGTCTCTGCGAGGTCATTTCCTCTCATCAGCAATTAAAAAATAATTAATTCACTACAGAATTAGTTATTTCCAGAAATGCAAATCTACTTCAGTAGAGCAGCATTATTGAACAGAATAAACAGTTCAACTGGTCATGCAGTTGGGGGTGACTTCTTCGTGGAAGAGCTTACAGAGTTTTTTACATGTGGAAGTTATAGTAACTTGCAACCATGGTACAGAAGGAGATGCAGGAAAACAAGAACATGGACTGAATGGGAAGAAGCCAATTTTATGCTTTATGATTTTTATTGTATGATTTTAGGTGTAATCTCAGCTGCTGCCTCTGTTCCACTACTGTTATTACAAATTTGAAGTTGTTAATATTCTTTGCATTTATATTTTCTCCTTAAGTCTGAATCATGACATTCTCATGAAGCACAAAGATGAAGGTACTGAATCTCTTATCCCAGTCTCCTGCTCTGTTGCAGACAGTTACATATTTACCACAAAACAACACGAAGTTAGTTTCAACACAGAGATTCGTAGATTTGTTCTGTTCACCTCCTTCAAGACTAGACAGCAAATACAGTTAAAGACTGAATTTTATTCTGGGTGGGGGGAGATAGGGGAAGCAGGAGAAGGAAAAAATCACTGTAATATCATGATACAACCTTTTTCTAATTGTTAGATGAGATTTACTCTAATTTTAGATGCTAGACAGCAATTCCTTGATTTTCTGGTCTGCTATTCTCAACATTCCTGTAATAGCTGATCTCCCCCCAGCCTTGAATATTTTCATCCATATAATCTTCCCTAACAGTGGGAAGTAATCTCAGTCCTCTTTCAGACAACAAAGGCACCGGTAAATTCTCCAAGGCAGTTGTGCAATGTGAGTGTCTCACCTCTGGTTTGGAGCCCAGGACCACACTCCTAGCAGCTGTCTTGGGCTACAGAAAACATCTGAAAAGGTGTCTCCAAATGGAATTCTAAACAGGCAACCCAGACAGACAACCACCTGGTGTGGATATTTGCTTCAAACCTGCACCTGTAGATTGCCAGTGTACAGTCTAGTAGAACTGGATATGGCTGCTCTGCATGGCGGATGACTGCACCAGCACTGTTTCCTCAATTAAAAAAAAAAAAAAAAAAAAAAAAAAAAAAAAAAAAATTGCCTGTTCAGCTGTAGAGAGAACTCTTTGGCCTTTTGTATGCTTTGCTTTAACCATCGGGCATTAATTGTGTTTCAGGTCCATAGATGTGATCTTGTGGTTTTAAAAATAATAGAACATTCTATATAAGCTTTGTTTTTTTGTTTGTTTGTTTTTGTTTTTTGTTTTTTTTTTTTCACGTGTTACTGCAAAATGTGAGGATAAGAAATGCGTAAGAAGCCAGGAAATGACAAGGACAAATCTACTTGCTGTAAGTTACTCTCATGTTTAGCTAGATTCAAAGGATCTTATATCCCAGCATCCTGGTATTCAAAGTAAAGTCTTCATGTCTTACTCATTTAGTGAAGAACATAAATGTGTATAAAGCCCCTAAAAGCAGGCATAACATGTCAAATGAATGCAACGGTCCACAAGTATTACATTGTTCTGGAGATTTTATTATGCAGTTAGTTTATAGCAACTAAACTAGAAGCAAGTAAACAAAAAAAAAATAATAATTCCCTAACTTCACAAACTGGTTGTATTGTAAACATATGGCTGCAAGAGCAACCAGATTTGATACCTGTTAAGCAGCGTCCTTGGCACCTAGCACTGGCCACGAGTGGTAGTGAAGCATAAATGCATGAGTTTATTCTCTCTAACACAATTCATCAAAAGGATAGACAATTTAAAGAAAAAAAAAATAAAAGAATCTTTACTGAATTAAAATAACAGACTCACCTAACCTGACTGCTGGCACAGGAAGCTCCTTCTCCACCCTCAGGTATACAACTGCAGAACAGGTTCAGTGTCCTGGTGGCAGGCGAGAGGCAGAAAGCCATATCTGAGGAAGCATCAGAGCTGGCCAAGCATGAACCAATGCATCAGCAAGAGGAGGCAGTGGCAGGGGATAGTAGTGGTAGGTTTCCGTTTGTAGAGGACAGAAGTCCCCATCTGCCCACTTGGCTTGCTGTCTGGAAAGATCCATTGCTCTGAAGGGCGCAGATCCAAGATGCAGCAGAGAAAGAGCCAAGGCTCTCAGGCTGCAGGCCCCTGCTGCTTATCCACATGGACACCAGTGGTACTGCCAGAGGAGACCTTAAGCGTATCAAAAGTTACAGTAAGGATCTGAGAGAAGGGATCAGGAACTACAGAGTGCTCAGACTCACTTTTACGCTTCCAAAAACCATGAACCAAAGCCCCTCAGAGCACAATTCTGGGTACAAGCAGGACAAGGAGGTGATCAGGAGCAGTCAGCATGGGTTTTCCAAGGGTCAGTCGTGCTTGAACAGCCTTCTATGATAAAATGCCTTCTGTGATGAAATGACTGGATTTGTAGACAAGTGGAGAGCAGTGGATGACTTTGACCTTGACTTTAGCAAGTCAGCCCCTTTCAAAACACTCCTCCTTTTCTTGACTTAAAGAATAAAGATTATATCTGAGAAATGTCTGTATTATTTCTGTTAGTTATGGGTTCTTAACAGCTTCTGACCAGAATGACTTGAAATGAAAGAGCTTACGTAAGCAGTACTATGTGTTGATTATGGCACAAATAGTTATGTGTGTCAGTTATGGCTCTACCATGCTGCAAGTGTAAGGAAGACATTTAGTATTTACCTCCATGAAAAAAATATATATATATGCAGATTTCATTGCATTGGCAAGTCCTTCTCCTGCAGAAAGGCAATGGTACACACACAAATGCCTCACTGGAGGTCTGCAATCCAGCGAAGGAAAGTTTTCTGCAGTGGAGAGGCAGATGCTGCATGGATGGGGGCTGGCCCAGCGCCTGAAGTAAGACCACAAATGAGGAGAAGCAAGACACAATTGAAGTGTCGATAGCAGGATGAGAAACTGAAGATATCAGAGCAGTAGCTGCAGAAAAAAAACTTTCTGGGCCTCCATTAAACCCAGCCATAGCCAGACACACCTCTAGAATTACCAGCAACATTGCACCTGCAGGTTTGAAGCATCTGACTGAAGACTGCAGTCTGTCCTTGCTCTTTGGCTGAGTGGAGTTTCCCTGCCCTTTTATCCCTCCTGGCCTTTCTGAGACCTCTGCTGCTCCATACAGGGAGCTGTATGGAGATGTGTTGGCATCTTGAGAACCTGCTCTGTCGCATGCCATCAACTCTTGCCATTATTCTTGACCTTCTTCACCACCGCCCTTAGGGGCTCCCCTTTCTACAACAGATCCCTGCAGGCAAAGTAGTAAGTGCATCGCCCTCTGAGGGGCACCCGACTCACCTCTACTCTGCCAACATACACACTCACGAGGTCCTGAAGAGACCATTCCTGTTTCACTGGAGTAGCTCCCTCCACAAGCAGCCACTAACTTCAGGGTGTTGCTGATGGCAATGACAGACTGACTGTGGGCATCGTGGCTCCTCCAGACAACAGCAGGAAATACAGCCACAGAACGGCACTGTCTCCATGTGGGAAAGCCAGCCACACCTTCCCTTTCCACCCCACCACCTCTGCACTCCAGTGCACCTACTTCCCCTCCAGCTCCCTGCCATGATCTCCCCATTGTTACTTCTGCCCATTTAAAAGGAGCGCAAGGCAGTAAAGCACTGTACCTCAGCCTCTGCCTCTTTTGTATTCCTTCCTTTAGAAACATCTTCCTCAAACCTAAGAAAAAGGTATGTCCTGCCTGCAGGACATACACAAGCTCAGCCTCACCACTGGGAGCTGGGGGCATGTAGCTGTGGCAGCCTCTTCTCCCTCCCGCTAATGGAGTTGGCATCAGCTAACAGGGCAGGACAGATTCTGAGGCTCTGCAGGCTGCAGAGGTGCATCCTCTGCCCTTTTACTTAAAAAACAGCACAGCTCTCCCTGATACTCAGTAAGTGTGTACAAACACTTGAGAGTATCTTAAAAAGATTTTGCCAATGATGAAGAAAATCTAAGCTATTTCACTTAAAAACTGGAGTCTTCTACAATTTTAGTTTCTTAGATGTTGAAAATAATGCAATTTTAAAAAAAGGTGGTAAACAAAATGAAATGTTTTAAATAATTTGCCACTGGTTTGCCTTTTTGTGAACACAACTAACAAAATTGTAGAAAACTGCAAGCGGCTCAGCTGTTTTTCCATCTGGAGAAACACCAATTTCATATTCACACATAGAAGCCAATATTTTGTTATTTCATTAGAAGGCAGAAATTAAAAGGAAATTTCCTTCTGTATTCTGAGTTACAGGGTTGGTAGTACTGCATTTGTATTAAACGTGAATTAACACCTTTGCCTCTCTTCTTGTTGTATTTCAAAGGTGGGACATGGTCTGTGAATTTCTAGGTGACCTTCTGAGAAAGCCAAAGTGCAGGGAGAAGTGGTATTGATAATGTATTAGTGGGGCAACATTTACAAGAGTTGTGCTTTTAGCATTCTTTAATTGTCCCTCCTAGTGCCCAGACCAAAATTTTAGATTCTCAGAAATCCTGCTCACTTCATACATAAGCCCAAAAAACTTTGGCTAAAAGTGCCCCAGTGTATATGCTAACACTCCACATTCTGTGAACATCTGTGAGGGATGGGCTAGTGTGTGGACAGGAACTGAAGGAGGAAGAAGAACACAGTGAACTGAGAAGTCTCTGCCATCATCTCTGCCATATAAGAATCCCGAGGATGACATCAAGGATGCCACTGCAGTTATGGTGTTCCTCTGCCTGTGGAAATCTGAGTCTAAAGCTCTTTTTGAACATTATTATCATAAAATCACATGGCAGCTTCTCAAGCAGCAGCTAATTTGGACTGCAAGCAACCAACAAATATCCTGCTGGTAGCAGATGACTTTCTCTGCACCAAACACTTCATGGGACATGATAAATGCAGGTGAAAGAAGAAAAGGACAGACTTTTCCAGACTTTTTGTAGCAAGAATAAGAAAAACAGAACTGGAGTACCAATCCCCTTGCCCTACTCCCTCCATCCAACACTTCACCCATGCATATTCCCCCAGATCTTACCCCATGCTAAAATTGGTGGAACAGTTTTGATACAAGGTATTCTGGGTTGGAAACCCCTCAGCATCTCAGCCTCTTCTGTTTTGAATGGAGTAATAATTGAGTGAGAGACTTACAGCAATGATAGCTTGGTTTTTAGAGCATAGAAGCTGGTGAATACCTAATGTGACTGTGATATAGTCACAAAACTGAAACCATATAAAATGAAGGTAGGGAAAATCAATACACACCATATGGGCAGGGAACGTGGTACTTATTTTAAACAATCATTCTTTACTAAGTTTTACTTATATAAATGGGTGCGTGTGTCAGTAGTTGTGGATGGGTCTCTTGTGTATAACACAGAGAATGAGAGGTGCCACTTACCGCCAAGTCCTCACCGTGCCTTCTGAATCTCTTTGCTGGTGACAATCAGCTGCCTGAGGACAGTTAATTCACTTCCTTCAGGAGTCACCAGTTACTGAAGCATAATCTTTTCCCTCAGGAACTTATTATATTAACTTGCTTATTATAACTTCCAAAAATATTAGGCAAGGTGGTTGTCCATTTTCTTTTGGTTTGTCTTGTGGCTGCAGTCTGTCCCCCTGGTGGAGCACCAGGATGAAGAAAGGCAGAACCCACCCGCTGTAACCGTGCTGCCATCCTCCTGCTGTCAGACTGCAGGTCTCTTGCTGAAGAGCCAGTTGTGCTGCTGTCATGGTGCAAGCTGCACCTTCCTTCCTTGCTACCAGTTTTATTGCTGTCACATATGTCATTGGCTATCCATGTACGTCATTTTTCCAACCTACCCTCTAGTGTTTGCAGGTTAGATGTTTTCCTCCACCCTGGGTGAAGTCATGACAGAATTTAAAGCACATTCCTCTGCTCAACAGCTGTCACAAGCTGGAGGTGCAGGGCTTTCCACAGGAACAGAGGGCATGGAGGAAACAAGGAGCTCTATGATTTTGTGAACTCCTTCTAGCTTCAGTCTCCAAAAGAAGTGTATTCCCATTAACCTCTCCAGGGCAGCTAATACAATCATGAGCAGCAGCCTGTGCGTGCAGATAGACTCCTCACAGCTGTGAAACCAGACCAGAGATGCCAGGTGCAGATATGCTCCTTTTGGAGGTTCCCCATGGAAAGAAGAATAATCCAATATCAAATAAAGTGTTATTAATTTGCCACTACTTCCCCTTTTGCTCAGCTGCTTAAACACTACTGAAGTAGAACAAAACACAGAACAACAACACCACCAAAAAAAAAAAAAAAAACCACATAGAATAAAATAAATAAATTATGATAGCAACCCACAGGCAAGATTCCTGTTCTCCAAGCTTCATAGCTTCATTTCAGATGTTCAGATATGGAGACACAGTCCCTAATCTCAAGTGATTTTTAAGTTTTCCTTCTCTCTTGAAAGGCAATACTGTTCACTGATCTGAGGTTCAGAATTCCTAAATTGCTCCTAAAATATTTTATTTTTAAAGATTTATAACTGTACACTGCTGTAGAATGGCATGTGCAGGCATAACATTAGTTCCTCTTGGTATCTGTGCTATGCTTATCTCCATGGTAGCTAAGCAATTTAGAAAAGAATACGCAAATAACTTGCTGCTGTGTATTCTCTCCCGCTGCCCTCTGCCTAGTTTTCTGTTGTTTGCTGTTACTATATACTATGATGTCTGGATCAGAAAATGACAAGGTTAAAAAAGGCACCTAACCTAACAGTGCAAAGCACATTACCCCCAGCCCTTGGAAGTGCAGTTCCTGCTAAAGCTAGTTATTCAGTCTGGAGCGAAGAGGGACTGAGCGGTGAATATTGTAACTACCAGGGCAACACAGCTCCTCCCAGCTTCAGGTCTGCCCTGTCTGCCGCTTCACACTTGCCGATCACAACCCCAAGCCCTTGCCGTGCTTCCCTCACCGCAGAGTCAGTAATCCATGCTTCCCATGCAGGACCAGGCTTCCCCCTGAAACCTGGCACACCACAAGTGGGATGCAGCCAGCTGAGCCGCAAAACAGCCACGTCAGGGAGAGGAGCCCACCAGAGACAGACAGTGTGTGCCTTGCTAGAGCCACAGCCCTGAACACCAGTCTCACTTCCACCTTCATTTGCAGGCACGGTGCTACTGCGTGACCCAAAATAGGGACTGGCAAGGGTGTTGCTGGCACAATGGTGCTCACATAAATGTAAATACAGGCAGCCAGGTCCTGCTCCTTCTCTCCAGTTTATCACGATGTAAGTTCACTAATGCCAACACGCACACACCGTCACTCTCCAGATTTACAAGCACAGCACTTTCAAAAATCCCTTTGACACCAGCACAGGCTCTAAGCCATGCTGATACCCACGCTTGGGCTGTGGGCCCTTAACCAGGCATTGACTCAAACCTTGCGTCTTTCCAGACATGGGTCTTCAACTTGCCAGCTAGTCCGTGTGGAAGTGAATTGCATACACACACACACACACAGAGGACTGAAATTAGCTCAGGAAATGTCTGCATACCAGACTCTCCGGTTGGCCCCATGGGCCCCCATGACCCGGGGTGCCTTCTGCAGTTGCTGACACTTAGGGCTTTCCACACTCACACAGGATAGAGAGTGAGATTACACAAAAAATAGTTAAGAATAGGATATAATAAGAAGACAAGAAGGACTGTAGTGGGCACAGTGCTCAATCAGAAGTGTACCAACCAGCAGCTTTCTTATACATTATTGCCCTCCTTTATCCCCATTTCCCTCCATTTTCCCAAGCTTATAATTCTCCCCAGCCATCTTAATCTCTCTCTTTTTCCTTCTAAATAAACAACCCACTCCAGTTACTTTTTCCCCAACGATTCTAATTTTTGTTAAGACTTGTTTGGTATTTCTGCTACTGTTACCTATGTCATTTAGGCTTTACGTGGCATTATTGATAATGGTAGCTTTGGCACTGTTTTCCTTTGAAGATTGCTCTCCCAGAAAGGCCCCAATACTCCCCTCCAGGTACCTGTGGAGCTTGGCCTTCTCCCACGTAGCCCCCTGCAACGATCTGTGGAATCCAGCCATTTCTCATGGTGTTATTCTGCAAAGTTTGTCAGCTGCTCACTCTGTTATTTGTTACGTTCAGCAATTTTTCGTTTCAGGTCTGGTGATTTCTCATATGTCTGACCCAGGGCAAAGATGAAATAAATCTTCAGTCAAAGTTAGCCAAATTAATTTATGAAAACAGAATTCAACTGCATTTCATTAGAATGGTTCTAAGAGACTATATGGACGCAGAGCTATGTCACATACATTACAGCTTTCAATTCTATGGAATCACTTCCCCAGAAAAAAAAAGGCAATCTCTTCTGCAGAGAAATGGAAGGGGAAGGTCTTGGATTTAAAGCCCAAGAGGCAGGGAAACTGTTACAGAGCTTTAAACAAATGAAAAGATCCTGTCAGAAATTTAGAAAAGGAGTTTGATACAACCTGGCCAAGGATGTTGGCATTGTCTGAGTTGCTAAGCAACTAGATAATAGTTACTCATTTCAAAATCAAGTAAATTTTGTAATTTAAGGAATTAATTACAGTCTACTCTGTATTATTTAGAGGAAATCAAAATATACTTTGTAGTGATATAGTACTTTTTCCTTTTTTTGCTGTGGTCTGCCACTAACATTTTGACAAAGTAGTTAGGAAATATGAATTCTGTAATCCAAGTGTGTGTACCCAGAGAGAAGCAGGCTTCTTTCCTCAGTTTTTCCACTTTTCTTGAGATGTCTTAACGTCACCAGTCCAGAAGCTGATGTCTGTGACTCCATTCCTCCTTCCTTTATTGGATCTGTATCTCTGTACATGTCAGTTTATGACAGAAAGATTTATTATAGTAATCAATGTCCTACTGAAGCACAGCATCATATTCGATGCATATGAGATTTATGAGCTAAAATAAATTGTGGGTCAGCATAGATGTTAACTAGCTCCAAAAAAGCTCTTTGAATCATCCTTGAATACTGATTTTGTATTTTTTTTTTTTTAGAAGTGCAACATATTAAAATCACTTACCATTCCTAGTTTGTAGCACTGGAATATACAAAAAAGCGTGTTCAGACATTGTAAAGGTCGTTCTACAGCCTCAAGATAAATGAAGGAATTCAATGACATAAAGAAAGATGCCACAGAGAAAAACACACAGCAAAGGAGCGGTAAGTACTCGAGAGCAGGTCAACAGCTGAATACACTTGTAGGTATAAGTATCTATTTCTACCCTTTTGTGATTTTTATCATATATTAAATATGCACCGTATGCTTTATAGCAATAACCAGACCGTTATGTGGATCGTCAGTTGAAATGGTTCTGCTTTTGGTTGCACCATCAACACAACGGCCCAAATGAAAACTGTCAACTGGTGAAAACCGGAGGGGTCTCACTGCTCCCAGCAGCTCCAAGCACCTGATTCATCTTTCTTTGTACAGCCATCTCCTCACGTGGCACTTGCCAACCCCTCCGTGGGGAAGGAAGATGATTTAATGCGTGCTGTCTACCTGGGGATTTGTTTATTTATTAATGAGGGAAAGTTTATTCCGGGTGCTGTTTGAGGGCCAACAATAGCAGCAGAACTTAGCCAGGGAGCAGGCGGTTGCAGCATGAATATTTATCTGGCTCTGAGCATCCTGGCTGTGCTCTCCTCCTCCTGCCATGCAGCCTCCATTGTGGGCCGGCCGCTGCCATGGCAACAAGGGGCAGCAGAAGGCAGAGGCCTGACAGTCATGTATATAAAGCAGGTTGGGTTTTCAGGCTAATTAGAAGGTTTTGTGTGCAGGGTCACCTTGTAAATGAGATACGGTGCTAAGAAAGCTGTGGCCAACGCTGCTCTGTGGAAAGCGGAACAAATGCACAGAGGTTGTTTTGGTGTTTGCCCTTTCTTGATCACAACCTGTAATTTTCATGGTAAGCAATTGCAGTGGCTCTGGAAAATTGGTTGCTAGGTCATCTTGCTAAACAGATAAAAGTTGGTTGTTTTTTGTTTTGTTTTGTTTTTTTTTTTTTTTTTTTTTTTTTTTTTTTTTTTTTTTTGTGAGCCAGACTGTAGAACCATTCACAACATCCCTGGTGAGTGATTTGTATTGGAGGACTTCTACCCTCAGAATCTTTCCAACACACTTGATGAAGTGCATTAAAATTAATTTTAACACAGTCAGAATGGAACGGATTTGAACAAATGTTTTGTCATCTCAGTCATTTCAAAGCTCCTTCCGTGTAAGGCTGACACGCTCTCCAAATATCCACATGCATGTGGAGCACCTGCAGTCTACCTGAGGAACAGGTATGGAGGCACAAGGAGCCATGTTCCTACATGTGCTCCACCTATGCCACTGGAATCTTGCAAAATTTAGTGTTTTACTAAGGACTGTTTTTTCCTACGTATAACAGAAGCAGAGAAAAGAAAATGGATTGTTTTCTTTACTACATGTCATGGCGTGGAATAGAGCTCCAAGAAAGCTCTAATGGCATTCAGTGTGCACGATTCTTACAATTTGGACATGTAGTAGGAAACACTTATTCAGAGGCAAAACTAAATGCCAGCGAGGAACAAGGGCCAACTGCTCCGTAAGGGACAGGGAGCCATGCGTGGGGACCTGTCCCAGTGGGCCCCACGAGGTGAGCAGGGCAGGCCAGGAAGGATTTCATCACAGAAAGGATGGTTAGATGCTGGAACAGGCTGCCCAGGCAGGTGGTGGAGTCACCGTCTCTGGAGGTATTTAAGAAGCACGTAGATGTGGCACTTGGGGACATGTTTTAGTGATGAACATGGTAGTGTTCTGTGGTGGTTGGACTTGATGATCTTGAAGGTCTTTTCCAACCAAGATGATTCCATGATTCTATCATGGCCAGCTTCAGGAAGGTGTCCAGATCCTCAGGCAAGGCCACGGTGATGAGGCGGGTCCAGCACTACTTGTGTTCCTCAAGAGATAATAAAGGTAACAGGAACAGCCGCATTTCCACAATAAGCTTTGTAACTCATTGGTTTGTAAAATCTGAAGCCCAAATAAACAGGAGAATAAAAAAAAAAAAAAAGTATTTTTACTAATTGATTCCTTTATTTTGCTTTCACTGTTATCTCAATGAATTTCAGCATGTAATAATAATGGTTCTTTCCCCCGCACCTGGTCAAAATAGAGAAAAATGAGTTTTTTTTTCTTGCAGTCTTAATGTCCTGAAACCATGACTATCAGCCTCTAGATACAAGAGAGCTTACACTACATGCAGAGCAGCAACAGGAAGTCCATTTACGTATAAGATGAATTTCTGTTCATGGAAAAAGTATATTCATGAAGTTATGCATCTCCAGCAATGTCCTGCTTAAGAGACAAAATTTCCAGGCTGAATAAATAGCTGACACACAATTTATGTCCATGGTACTCTGAAAACATTTCCTGATTTTTTTTTTTTCATATTTCTTCAGAAAAGAGCTCTGAAATTTTGTTGATTTTTTTTTTTGAACATAAATCTCTTCAATCAGGTTTGTTGTATCACTGAATCTACCTCGTTAATTATCAGGTAGATACTCAAAGATGTATTTAAATATTATAACTTTATATGTGATGAGCAGAAATCATATTAAATATTCTTAGACCAGCTTATATTTTATAAGAGATCTATTCAAAGCCATTTAGGTCTGCTGAAACTTCTTGCCTGTTGGGCTTTGACCATATCACAGAAACTGTTACGAATGTCTTGGTCAAAAGTAATTAAATAATAGAGAATAGTCTATTACTTAAAAGGCAATAATACTTTGAAACAAGCAATAATCCTGAAGATGGAAATTCTTCTCCATTTAAATGATAATCTTACTTCAGCACTACGTTTCTAAGGTGCCCATGGGTAAAACATTTATACTATTTCCCCTACAAAAAGGCACCTGCTACTGATTTCAGAGACAGGCTGCCCTAAGCTTCTCTTTTTGTTCACTGACGAGGACAGAAAATTCCCTTGATGGTACAGAAGTGGCTTGGTATACGTCATTACAGCTATACAATCACAGGAATTTATAATCTTCAGCATCATACAAAATAAACATTTATGAATGTCAACAATTAAGACTAAATGTTATTTTTGCAGCAGAAGTGATATAAATACAGCCCAGATTCCCACAGAGTACCTTGTTAAATAATGCAGTATGACAAGAATTTTAAGATGTGTCTTTCCCAGGTTACGTATAAAGGTAGCTTCTTCCTTTGAGAAATATTGCGAGAAGTTTGAATAGTACAATGACCAAATGGCAAATACCAAGTAAATTAGATTCAAGTCATATCTATAGGAGTGGGAATATTACGTGCTTTTTCTTAGCACATAAAGGGACTTTTCCTTCAGGAGAGAAGAAGGAATTGTTTTGAAAATGTTCATACTTTGCAGAAAGGTCTTTCTTTCGTACTGTCTGCATGACATCTTGTTGAGGCTAAACACAGCCTAGTTCTCAGTATGAAATATGCCATATTACAGAAAGCAGAGATTCCTGATTTAAGTCAACAGAATTATGGGAGCTGTTACAGAAGCATCTTGCTCCTCCTTTATTTTGATTAAGAAAACATACAGAAGGGTTTTAGGCATAGGGAAGTAATCACAGCACATGCAGGAAGCACAGCATTCTCAGAGCAACTGAGAAGTAGCAACTGTTCAGCTACTTAATCACAGTGAAGTTACAAACGACATGGTGTCATTAGGGGAATTCAGAAATACTCCCGGTCACGATCTTTCTCTTTTATTAACTTGTTCACCTCAGTATTTAGAATACCTTTTACAAACTTATTTTTAAGTCTGTGTTTACATAGTTTACTTTTAAAATGCGTAACTCAAAGGTGGTTTATCTTCTCTACTTCTGTGATCATAGGTGAATCAAAGAGGAGATTGCAGAGTACATGGTGTAACTTTATTTAAATCATTCAGTCAGCACTTCCAGACACTTGGGAACTGCATTCCTCAAGGAAAGTAACTTCTAAAGATATCTCAAAATACTTGGGAAATCATCAGATAGTACCTTACCAATCAACTGACTTAGAAGGGTCAATCAACAAAAACAGAGCTGTTCTGCCTGGAGAAATGCTTTACATCAGGAAGGTCTCTTCTGAGTGGTGCAGGACTAACAGATTGCTTCAGGCACGCTGGTGGTGAACGAGTTCCTCATCTTACTCTGAGAACAACCACTGTGCCTTGACCTGCATGAAAAGAAACTAGCAAGAGATATGGCTTCGAGATGCAAACCGTTCATGAGTTGCAGCACATAACTCCTACAACAGGTAAAATAATATTATTACCTGTTAAGAGTTCACAGCTTTAAGTTAGGTGTCCTATGCGTGACGGGTGTAGCTTCACTGCAGCAGAGCTCTCTGCAGTGAGTTGTGAGCGTTCTCATCTTTTTCTAAGTTGGTATTAGAAAAATTAAAGCTACTAAGGATGGTCTTCATGAAGTATTAGGGGACTTTTACCTTGTGGTTTATAGATACAAAATTCCAATCACAAGGGCTGTCTACCTAGACAGCTTATTTTGATGTGTCTTTAAGAACTTGTACAAAGTATGGAAAGAGCTGGCGTAAAAACAAAGACACCCTGGATGCATCATTTCTCAGGTGTGCTAGTCCACCCAGACTAACCAGTAAGCTGGTGTTAACCGGTAGGAGTCACAATACCCATAACCAGGTCAGCTACATGTCATCGTGCCCTAGAGACGTTCCATCTGAACAGTTCAAACAGTCTCACCTGTCTGCCACCAATACTCTTGCCCTCTAGCTCTACTGCCCATCACAATGCATGTACCTAAAAAATACTTTTCCTTCTTCACTCATGCTTTGTATTCAGTTGTGGTTTTTTTTTCCCCTTTTTAGCTTGGAAAAGAGAAGGCTCCAGGGAGACCCCATTGCAGCCTTCCAATACTTGAAAGGAGCTTACAGGAAGGAGGGGGACCAACTTTATACATGGGTGGATAATGGTAGGACAAGGGGGAAGGGGCTAAAACTGAAAGAGGGGAGGTTTAGGTTGGACATCAGGAAGAAATTCTTCCCTGAGAGAGTGGTGAGGCGCTGGCACAGGCTGCCCAGAGAAGTTGTGGCTGCCCCATCCCTGGCTGTGTTCAAGGCCAGGCTGGATGGGTTCCTGGGCAGTTTGATCTAGTGAGCTAGTGGCTGGCAGCCCTGTCCACGGCAGGGACGTTGGAACTAGATGATCTGAGGTCTCTTCCAACCCAAGCCATTCTATGATTCTTTTTAAAGGTGCCAAGCATAAGCCTCGCTTCAAGAATTCCTTAAGCCCTGGTAATCCAGGCAAAGTAGGCAAGAGAGAGAAAAAAGAAGTAAAAATGCCAAGTTTATATTTCCTTCAAATTTAACTTTTAACACCCAAGTTTTGGTACAGATTTTGTTTCTATCACTGACACTGGGGAATATTTTTCACAGCTTCCAGTTCATTCTCTGAAGAGCAGCATAGAAAAGAAACAATTTCCTTCATACAAATTTTTATTCTACAACCTGCTTAAAGAAAATGAACAAAGGCATATATTAAATATTATACAAAATATTAACAGTGTTGAGGAGCTAATCCCTGAATATGCTCCCTCTCAGCCATCTGCATTGCAGCTTACAGAACAAAACAAGTATCTGGAGGTTTTCTTGGCTGTGATTCATTATGACACATGCAAACCGCAGCCCCTAACAGGCTCCTGTTCAGCAGAATTTGGCAAGATGAAAACAGTCAGTTGTTTGTACTGTAATAAAAAGCCGCTTACAAATGAAAAACAATGAAGTATAATAAATACATTTCTCAAAAACAGGAACCCACAATTCTGGAGCACACTTGCCAGAAAAAAACATCACGATTTGCTCCAGAATTGTACTTTGTAGGAAATCTGCAGGCAATTGTATAGCATTATCAAAACATCTCCAAAACCTTTTGGGAAAGAGCAGAGTAGCACAAGAAGTTTCAACTGCAATCTAAGAGTGAAAGTTTTCAGAAAGATGCAGCGCCTTCAGCCCAGAACCCTGAGCAGTCACCGAGCTCCTTTACACCCCATCACGGCCATTTTTAGTAGAGCTGTTAGTGAAGTCCCGGATACCCCGTCACTTCAAGGTCTTTATGAAGAGTGGTGTCAGGTTATAGAACTGACATACTGAGAGCCACCAAAGGTCCACTTAAGGAGGAGGATCTTCTCCACGAATGGCTTTGTACTTCGCCATGTCTTCTGGGAACACCTTTGTTAGCTCCTGAATTAACAGACTCTTAAATTTCTGGAAAGAAAGAAATATATATGTATACACACACACAGCAACTGTACCATTTATTTAGGTGTCATCAAGCAATGTTATCTGATTAATAGGAAACTTTTGTACAGCAGTTCTGCATTTCAGTGACCTAGGACAATGGTATCAGAAGAAAAAATAACAGGCAAAGTGACATTCAAAGAAAACACTCAAATGACATCTGCTAACAAAGTGCCAGGCAAACTAACACACTTTTAGCTTCCCATAAATTAACTAGCATTTTCCCTAACACACAGCAATTGTAGCTCTCTCAAGTGTTGAGATCTGTCTAGGGCCTGGTTTCCACATCTCTAAATGGTTTCTTCAATGTATTATAATTGAAGGAATAACACAGTTTGCACTGAAAATATGCTGGACTGACAGCCTTCAGTTTCAAAAAAGTTTTTTTTTTTCCTCCTTTTACCACCATGTTCCTTTCTGATGCTTTCCATTGAACTCCTGAGACAATTTAACAGCAAGAACCCCTCCGTACAGGGATTGCTTTCTTATCTCCTGGGATGGAAAAATAAATGTACAGGACTACTTCAGTACTTTGTTTCCCTTCCTGGTGCACGAAGACACAGTAAGTAGACAGTAAGTAGACAGTAAGTGACGTTACTGAGATTCAATACAAGCACGTGGTCCTCCGCCCCCACGTTGCCAATCCAAGATGGCCCCAAACAAACAGGAATACAGATCAGAACGAAATCCACTCAGCTTGTTGTAACCAAGGTGCCCAGGAACCAACCATATACATTTCTTAGTTCATGGACTAGACACAGTGTGCCCCACTCATACATACTTAATTGTAAAGAGGACTTGTTTAGATGACCTCACTAATGCAAAGTTGGTAAGGGACACGTCTACTTGATTTGGTATGTAATCCCCTCCACCTCTGAGGAGGAACTCACATCTAGTTTAGAAAGACATCATCCTTCCTTCCTACACCTTTTACAAAAAATGTGCATTACACCGAGGAAAAAAAAAAAATGCTTAGACATCCATCCATGTCTACATTCTGCAGCACAAACTCCCATCCCTCCACTCTAATTTTAAAATTCAGTCCAAGAATGTTCTGAAACACAAACAACCTTTTCTTAAATCTCTATGATTTCCTGTCTTTCTGCAGTAGTTACCCAGTAAGAACCTATGCATTTTGGCATACTGTTTTATAAGTACAAGCTCAGAAAACCCAAAACACTGGCGTACATTTGAAGTCATTCAACAAGGACTGACTTGTGCTGATGTAGCACATTTGCCACTTTAATAGCCTACGACCCATCCAAGGCTGTAAAACTACCCCTTCTGTTCTGCTCACTTCTAAGCTCACACGCATCATGCTGCTACAGACCTGTAACAGTGCGAGGCACTCACTAGCATTCCCAACACAAGTAATAAAGAAATCTGCAACACTAGGTACACTTCGGTCAAAATGACGTCACAGCAACACCTGCACCTCCAGCCCTGGGGTGAAGGATGGGGCCTCTTTGCAGGGCAGGCTGTACCGCCAACCCTGCTAAGGGACAGGGATGCAGAGCAATCCCTAATGCAAGTCTCCTGCTGGGGAATGTAATAACTGCACAGGGGAAGCCTGTCACAGGTATTTACAGAGAAGATCTTACTTATCAAATACATTACTACATTGGTACTTTCATGGTTTACCTTCATTGTGTCAATTTTCCCTTTTACTTGCTCATTTTTAGCCAGAGCTCGCTCCAGACACTCCTTAGTGTAAAGCTGAGGGTTGCGACCTTGATCTATGTATCTGAAAATAGAAAAGATATCATCCAAGTGATCACATTTGTGCTAGGAAGTTGCCCAAGGAACAGAATTATTCATCCTGCTTTCTTTTTTTGTTACTATTATCTGAAATCTGAAGATAAAGTCACTTTCAAAATACAACCCAAGGAAGCAGCTGTCACAGTACACTGTTTTAAATCCTTGTTTCCAGGGAGCCAGGAGTTCCGAAAATGCATTAAAACAAACAACAATGTAACTTCCCATCTCCTCGGGGACAGTAAGTACACCTGAAAGGGGAAAGCTGGCTCCCTTCCAAGCAACTGAAGGAGCACTAACCATAAAACAGCTTAGTACATGGCACGCAATCAGCACACAGGAATAAGTCACCCAGTGATTCAAGGATGAGAAACACATACATTAAAAAAAAAAGAGAAGCAGTACCAGTAATCGCACCAGCAAACATAACAATACAGCAAAGCAAAAAAATGCCAAAGGATTTGGCAAATGAAGTTCCATCACTGAGGGAGGAAAACACAAGATTCAGGACTACCAGCACAGATCAGTAAAGAATGAAGGCCCAACTGAGGAAGCCCCACACAGCCACTACCGCACCAGAGCACGGGAAAACGGTGGCGCCGGGCTTCCAGCGAAGCCGACAGGGCAGCGTGCGAGCTCGGCTGCAGCTCTCCCTTCCACCCCCGCTCCCTCCGGCCTCTCGCTGGCACGAAGCCCTTCTCGCCCGCCGCCCGCTCACCCTGCGGCGAGCCGCTCACGAGCGGCAGCGGAGGCAACAACACGCAGCCCAGCGGGGCTCCCACCGCCCGGGGGCAACGCCACTCACTCGAAAACCTCCAAGGGCACGCTGATATCGTGGAGCTGCTGCCGGCACTTGTCGATGTCCTGCAAGCCCGTCACCATGAAGTTCCTGTAGGAAGACAACGGGTCGCTGCGTGTGAGCGAGGAGCGGGGGCACCCCGCTCACCGCGGCCGCCGGGGGGGGACCCCCCCATCGCAGGAAGCCCCGCGGCACGGCCACGGAAGCCGAGGCCGCAAGTGGGCCGCGGCGGGCGGCTCACAGCTTCTGGTTGAGGCCGGCCTGGCTGCTGGGCTGGAAGTCGCTGACGATGATGCCGAGCTGCCGGATGTTCTCCACGAACTTCTCCAGGTGCTCCTCCAGCGAGTCGAACTTCTCCGCCATCGCCATCGCGCCCGCCTTCCCTTCCGGGCTCCGGCGCATGCGCGGAAGGCGACCGAGGCGGGCGGAGAGGTTGAAGAGGAGGGCGGGGGGGAATGAAGGGGAGACCACGCCCCCTCGCCGCAGGCCACGCCCCATCGTCGCGGGCCACGCCCCCCGCCTCGCCGTGCCGAGCTCCCGCTCCGCTCTCCTAATTACCCGTGTAATTAGCGCTGCAAACGCCCGCCCGGGAGCTCCCCGCGTGTTCTAACGCGCTGCTTTGGCCCCCGTGCAGCTCGGCAGGGGTCCACACAGGGGTCTTATCAACTCCTTGGAACCCTCCCGGCCGTTTGCCGTTTGGGAGGGCTGCCCACTTCGTGAAACCGGAGCGTGCTCCGCTGCCCGGCTCCACAGCTGATGGAAAATGAGTTCTGGAGAAAAATAAGATCTATAAAAGCCAATTTAAACAAGCCAGTGTTTGCTTTGGGCATTGCAGGTTTATCAAATACACGACTGCATATAATGAGAAATATTTTTACCTCGAAGGCAAATCAATACCAAATTATATTTAGCATCTTTTATAAACGTCAGATAATTGGAGTTTGACGATATGGATCGTTCAGCAGCCCTTGGCACCGCTCTCACTTTTTTTTTTTTTTTTTTTTTTTTTGCCACCATATAGCATCTTTAGGAATTTGTGGATAAAGACAGCCCCTCCTACCTGTCTGCTTCCGTACGACTGAAATCCAAACCTGTAATCCACTCTCACTGTGGTTTTTTCAGTGTTCAGACCCTTTCATAACTCGGGCCCGGCTCCACCTCCCGTGCTGCCGCAGCCCGTCCCCGAGGCTGAGCAGCCCCGAAGGATGCCCGCAGGGCATTCCCGAAGGATGTCCGGGAAGGCGGCTGCATGCTGAGCACTGTCCCAGCGCTGTATCCCGGAACCTCGCTGCACCCCCCGATGCCCTGCCCGGGTACCGCAGCCGCACGCTGCTGCCCGCTGGCACCGGCTCTGGGCTGGGATCGCCCCGGGAAGCACAACAGCACCGGGTGAAGGTCGCATGCAGCTGGGACATGAGGAGCGGCACAGATCTAACGCAGATACTCATCTGCCGGTCTCAGGGTGTGGTCAGCAGCTCCGCTCAGTGCCTGGCTCCGCACCAAAGGGAGCCCTCAGACCTCCCTTCTATCTGGTCATGAAAACGCACACCCAGAGTGCAGGCTGCCTGGGCATAAAAAGCTTTTACACACAAGGAGCAGGGCCTGCAAAAGACCTTGACCCCAGTGGGTAGCCCGTATTTGGCACTGGGTTCCTTCAGTTCCTGTGGCTACCCTGCTCTGAGGGGAAATTAAATATTCCTTGAGCAGTGGAAAGACAAGGTTTGGTGTAACACATGAAAAGGGATGGAGGAGCCTCTGACTGATTATCGAGAAGGGCTCATTATCTTCCCCATCTGTCTTAGATCTCCTAGTTATGTGTTTTTCTAAACTGTGTAAGAAATAGAAGTAACAGAAAGGTTCACTTGATAATAAAAAGCACAATGGGTTTAACCGGGGAGTGACAAAATATCGGTCTGTATTAAAAATACCAGCTATCATCTTCCTTGAGGGAAGATCATCCGACACGTTCCAATTCCCCTGGCACATGGCAATAACTGTGTGTTTTATCAATAGCTTATTGCCAGTATGCCGGTTTTCACTTGAATCTGAGAAGTAATGTCAATTAGAATCACAAGTCAGCCCTTCATGTCTGCCAAAGCACTGCTGACTTAAATGGAGTTTGCTATCAGCTTACAGCAGGTAGGAGTCTGCTGCTTTGATTCATAATGAGTTATTTGAACTAATGTTTGAAATAAGAACTAAACGAATATAAGTATGATATTCAATCAACACAATGTGTTTTTTGCATTTGTAGCTGTAATTTGCAGCCATTTCTGTTCTACAGTGAGAGCCATCAAAATCAGTAATACTTAATATATTGAATATAGCATTTATTAGTTACTTTTTTTTTTTTTTTCCGTTTATGGTATCAGTGAAAATAACAAAAATGTAAATAATAATAATAATAATAATAATAATAATAATAATAATAATAAAGTAAGTCCTCTAATGATCAGTTTCTGTTCTCAGTTACTGTGCTACTTAAGTAATATAAAGTCAGGTCTTTGCTAAATACAAACCACTATTTAGGAGTTCATAATTTTAGGTACACTGACACAAAATAGTGATTGCAAACAGCACTAAATATTAAGAAAAATACAGCACTGTGCAAATGTTAAATTGTAAAAGCAATCCAAGGCTGCAAAAAGCAATTAGTCAGTTCTAGGCCTCGTCAAGTGTTGTCAACATATGATAAAATAAATCCATTGCCTATTGATCAGCAATTGCTGTCTGTTCTGTTTAACAGTTGGCAGAATGCCCTCTGGAGAGCAGAAGTTCCAGAACTACCAGATTTAAAAATGAGTACTTTGCAGTGATGCCACAAGAGATCTTGATTTGAGAAATAAGATGGTTTTTCTAGTATTTGGAACGGAAGAACATAGAATATGTTGTACAAATCAAATCTGAATTTGAGGAAAAATGAAGAAGAATTTGGAAAGAACAGTCTAAATACATTCAGTTGTGTCAGATGTGGCTCTGCAGGCACAAGAAGTCTGGATTCAAACAGAAGAGTTGCATTACATCCATCTTTGCTCAAGGGAAAAGATCTTTTAAACGCATTCAGCAGAAGTACGGAGCAGACTAACTTGCTTTAAATCCAGTAACAAAAATGGACTTTGACATACTGCTAAATCCTCGTCCCCTTAACCTTTGTGGGAAAGACCTTGGCTGTTGGAAGTGAGCAAACATGGCTTAGCTTCCTTGTGATGAGTGAAATCTGGTACGTGTCCATTGCCCAATATAAGCCAGGTACACATCTGACAGAAAATAAAACAATAGAAGTTGACATCAAATGTCGGGTATTCCGGTTCATATTAAATCTATACTAGCTAGGCTGGTTATGCTAGAGTAGTGAGCTTTGTTAGATAAATGTGTGTGCAGTGCTTTTAAGATTAAAAATGGCTATACGTATAGAACGAGCTACTAAATTGTTCTTGTTACCACCAGCTAACCTGGAGAGTGTTTTCCTTTTTGGGGGAAGAAAGGCAAAACATAGAGACTTGTGTTCCAAGGAAAGATATAGATAGATAGATAGAAGATAGTTGGATAGATGGATAGTGGGACAGATGGACAGAAAAACAGTCTGACAGATAACTTCAGCAATCAATCAATAGGTAAATAGAGACAGAAGGACTGAGAGAGGAAATGTCATGGTTCATGATTTAAGTAATCATACTGCACACCTACCTTTATGTCCATAGAGGGAGCAGGAAGTCACTGGCTTCTAAGCCAGACATCTGTGCTGGGCAGTTCAGTACAGTTCGTAACAAAGGATAGAATGAGAGGCTGTGTGGATCAGCGTGACCCATTTGGGAAGAGTACCACAGATTATGTAAAAGATAATCCTGTTTTATAAACTTCTAGTGAATGTTTCAAGGGGTCAGCAAGCATGTGGATAAGAGTGATCTAACTGACACACTCTGCTTGAATCTTCCCATTGGCTTTTGGCAAATTCCTTAACAAAAGTCTTTTAAGGAGCTAAAACAACGGCGTAAGAGGAGAAATCCTGGAGTGAATGAAGAACTGATTGCCAAACAGGAAACATGGAGCGGGAGCAAATATTCAGTTCTTGCAGGGGAGAGTGGTTCCCAGATGAATTCTGCAGGGATCTGCACTGAAATTTGTGCCATTCACTGTGTTTGTAGATGACCCAGAAAAGAGATCAAACAGCACAGTGAGAAAATCGGTTTATGAGAATGCTAGTTGGGGGAGTCAAAATGTACATAGGAAAACATAGAAGGACCCAAACACACTTGGTAACTGGCCAAAAAATGTCACAAGAAATGCAAATAGATAACGTGAAATATAACCCTGAATATATGTGCAACTGTGGTTCCCTGGAAAGAGCCAGAGAAGGGCTGCCAAGATGACTACAAATATGAAATGGCTTCTGTACCAGGAAAACCTGAATAGGCAGGGACTCGTCTGCTTGAGAGAGAGCCCACTGAAGACATCTGTGACAGATATTTTGCTGTATCTTCAAAGTCATGAGCGGTCTGGAATCTTAACTCTCTTCCAGTCAAAGAACTTGGGCCCAATGAAGCCAACAGGACACAAGTTCAAAGTACACACACACAAGCACACACACAAAGGTGATTTTTGTCATGCAAAGTTTAGCAGCCTTGGAGAATTACTTCCCGAAGGATGCTATGGATATCAAAAGCTTAATTGGGTTGAAAAGGAGATGGGACAAATGCTTGGTAGAGAGAGTTAACAGATGTGTAGATAAATTACTCCTGGCTTAGGAAATCCCCTGAACTGAAGGCAGCCCAAGTCCAGGACAGCATTCAGTACCGCTCTCATCCATGTTTGTCATGTCCTCTCTCCTTAGTATGTTTCTGATTACTGCTGAGCACAGGAGCCTTTATCTAAATCTGTAGTCGCAGTTAGGTGTCTCACCTGTTGGAACTGTTGAAGAATTACATGCGCTGTGTAGGATGTAGGCAGGATGTAGTGGTTTCTTACCAAGCAGAGCATAAAAAGGTTGATTTGAGACTGTTTTTATGGGCATCAGGTCTAAAAAAAAAAATCAATTCACCATTTTCATACTGTATACACTACAGATAAGTGCACGGTCCTCAACTGGAGGTACCACCTACTCCAGAATAAATGGTTTTTAAGCCAGCTACTCTACTTCATTTTAATTACTACAGGTGATGAGCAAAAGAGATGCAGGGAAGATAGATGTGAGCAGCACAGAGAACACCATTTACCTGTTCTTGATATATCAGGTTGATGGTTTTTATGTTTAAGACGGTTTGGGACTCACTCCTAAGCGTGCTGTATGTTCATGTTTTACTATATAAAAATAAAGTGGTACAATAAAATAAACAATTCTCCCAGAATAATCCCATTGTTAGTTGAATAACAGGTCTAACGAGAGTTTCCATACAGATGGAGTGTTTAGCAATTTGCTCATTAATGACTTGAAATAATACACTTCTTACCACAAACTAGTGGGATGGTGCATTTATGCATCATGGCTCGATCCCATTTTTACTGAAATCGTCCAGATTTATTTATTTAAGGAGCAGCAGGATCAGGAGTTGGTTCATACAGTCATTTTGCTCCTCCACGTTCAGTGGATCCGGAGATGTTCTGGGACCTGAGCCAAAGCTCACTGAGACTTTGTGGGACTCTTTCTAGAGTAATGGACTTTGGATGATCCTCCAGGGAGGACATCAAAACACAGTGAAGGACTTAAATATATGTTTCAGTACAGGAACCTTACTTTCACAGAGTAATGACAATGGTTTGCAATGTTAAAAACTTTTATTTCTTAGTACCCTTAGTATTACATAAAGAATTAACTGTTGATTTTGCTTTTAAAAAATATGCTGAGAAAATCAATACAATTATCTGATTTCTCCCCTGGAATATTAATCTTGTTCACCAGACTGGGTTTATATTGCATCCATATTGCTACCAGATGTCATTTAAAGCTTTATTAAGATCTATTCTTCTGAAATGCAGAGTCACTTTCATTATTTATCAAGTTCTTTCACATGGTTTTTTTCACAGATGTGAGAAATAGAGAAATACACACTGTACTCTTAGAAAAATACTCTTTTCATTATATAATAGCAATAAATAAGACTGGTTTGCTAATTTTCTTTCTTTTCCTTTCTCTCTCTCTTTCTTTCTCACTTTCCTTCTCTCTTTCTCTCTTTTTTTCTCTCTTTCTCTCCTCCTCCCTTCCTCCTTTCCTCCCTTCCTTCCTTTCCTTCCTTTCCTTCCTTCCTCTGTTTCTTTCTTCAACTCAGACTAACTAGTGCACTATATTTAAAACTGACAATTTCTTTCATTACCTGAGAAGCTGGAAAGAAGGCATAGGAATATCCCAGACAGTAGGATATCCTGAGATTCCAGACCATGTGTGCTAGCAAATGAAATGGACAAGGGACCATCCTCTAGCACTGAGTCCAGCTGGCATGGAGCAGCCCTTATCTACATTCTATCTCCTGAAATGTGCCTGAAAGCACTTCTGGAAAAGTGCTGGTTGGCCCAGGCCAAAAAGCTCACTGTAGGCCTTTGTAAGAATTAAACAGTGTGGACGCATGTATTTCTGTATTTTCTGCCTTGACACTGGAAGTAGTCATGGAGCTTGCACATGGATTCCATGCAGGAGAGGCTGGAATCAGCAAGCACTATAGGATTCAGCCCTATTGAAAGAAAGGGTTCCATGGGCACCAGAAACGCACAGAAGCTGCCTCCAGTTCAGACTGGGACTATCAAGTCTCCCAAGCTCTTTCTGATCTGTTCAGCTTCAAACCCATCACAGTATAGGAGTTAGGAGCAGACGCGCAGCAGTAGCCAAAACACGGTGGTGCAAAAGGCTTGCGCGTGTAGCTCCTTCACCCCACACTGCTGTGTGGATGCCTGGGGCACATTAATAGCTACTTAGCTCTCTGGTACACCTTGCCATGTTTTGCCAGCAAGGTCATGCTGCAGATACAAAGGCCTTTCCTGAAAGGCACTATATGATACAAGCAGACATTGAACTAAATACTCTCTTTCTGCTGTTTTTTTTTTGTTGTTGTTGTTGTTTGTTTGTTTGTTTTTTGAGGATTCAAGTAACTCTTCAATTTTAAAGTCATTCTTCACACCCTTGTGCATTCATATTCCACCCTCTTTACAATCTGCCTGCATCTCTGGGAAGGATATTTCCTTTACTGTTCATGTCCAGGCATAAAATAGGTTTTACTAACAGAAGATGCCTGAGTAAGATTCTAATTTACAGGTATCTATTCTTTCCACATCTCTGTCTACCTGACAAATAAATGCTTTATTATCCAGTTAGTTTTGTTCTGAAATATCTATTCTGTGCTTTAATCAAATAATTGAATCATCTCTCAGTCCTCTATGTGATAAATTAAACAAACTCTTTACATCATACGCTTGAATCACTTTCAGCTTTTTCTGCAGTGTTTCCAGTTCTTCAGTATCAGCAGCAAAGGGAAGATGACCTGCACCTCAAAATCTGGTATTGGTCCTCTAAAGAGGACTCGGTCTTTGTTCTCCCGTGCCTTGCGCTGCTCTCTCCTTTCTTGTTAATGCACTGCAGGACTGCAGAACTCCTCTTTGCCACAACATTCTGCTGGAAGTTTGGGTTGATCTACTGGTACATTATGAACCCCAATTTCCTTTCAAAGTTCCCAGTATAATAAATATGTTCTACAGTTCAGTGAACTTGCACAATTTTCTCCCAGGAAGATGACTTTGCAAATTGTTTGTGTTAAAATACATTTATTTCACAAACCTAGCTATTCAGTTTAGGCTGCCCCCACACTGTCACTTCACTGGCCTTTCTCTGTGCTCTTTCTTTTATTTCCAGTTATTTGTTCACCTCCAGATCATCAGTACAACCATAAGTTTTGCCAGAACAGGTCTCCTGGGGAACTCTGCTGGTTCTACTGCCAAAAAAAAGCCTGCTTGGGAGTGTCCCTGGGAGCGGATCACCTGGTCTGCCGTGTTGCTCCCAGAACTGATTTCAGAGTGATTTGGCTCTTTTCTTCTTCTCTGTGCCTACTGATTCCCTTCTCCTCCCCAGCACAGGCCCTTAGACAAAACCGTAGAGCACTGCCACGTCCACCCATACGGGGAACGCCTGGTGGCCCTCCTGCCCCAGCAGTTCTTCTGGGATGTGGTTTAGCAGGCACAGGCAAAACAGCTGTGAAACAGAATGTGGCCTCAAGATGGAGGTGCTGGCAGGGAAAATCAGTATGGGCAGTAGTCCACCATGGTGCGAGCCACTGCGGACCAATGTGTCTTGCTCCATTCTCTTCTCTCCACGGACACTTCTGAAAGGGAGCTACGAGCTCTGTCTGAGCCCATCTTGGCAGGCACATACTGTGTGCTGGAGGACGGAGACACAAAAGACAGTGAGTGTCCTAGAGGTCATGACAGGCAAGGCCGACCCTACACAGGAAAGGGACAGGCTGCCCAGGTGCCAGGAAGAGTCTGAGGGATGAAGAAGGGCCTACATGTTCTGTGAACAGGAGGAAATCAAATAAGATGAAATGATTCAGGAATTGTTTGGTCTCCTGCCTGCTGAAGACTTTGCTGCCATGGGGTTGACATCAACCCTTCCACTCTGTCTTCCCTCTGCCACCAGAACCACAGTGGCAGACTTTCTTACAGCCTCCTTGGACAGGCACCACAGGCATGGACAAGGCCTTGGCCTAACATCATGAGAGACCTTAAAAAAAAAACACATTTCTTACATAGAAAAGTAGATAAAGCCTCTTCTGGTTTTTTTGCACATTATCCCAGTTCTGGATTTCATATACAAATGCTACCATTGGCTCAGATTCCAAAAATATCTATGGTTCCTGTGGCAAGATTTGTAGGGATGGGTGCATGTAGATGAAAGTCCAATTTAAACCACTGTCCAGCTCTGTGGCTCTGGCTGTATGGCATGAAGGTGAAGTATAGTCCTTGCTCTTGGCAGCCCTTTTCCCCACTAGACAGTCCTGGTACTTCCAGGACTCCAGCAAAGATTTGTTCCTACTGTTCTCCTGTAGAAGATGTCGCAGGATGAAATGCATATCATTCTAAACTGAATAGAGAGAAGCCTCCATCTGTTGGCTTGCTAATGACAAACCCAGTAGCCAATAGACAGCGATGTGTACTGCTTCTGATAGTCCAGGATCTCTGTGTGCATCTTCATGCATACGAGGTGGGTGGGAAAAGAACCGCTGATCTGCACAAACCTCATAGCCCTTCTCTTACAACATCTATGACTGCAACGTCAGAGTGACAGCACAACATCTGTCAGGCCTCTAAACCATTTGTTTTTGGTATGGTGCTCACTAGATTCCTTCTTACATTGGCCCTGCAGATGCAGCTGTGAGGCATCAAGGAACTGCCATTTCTACTTCCACAACACAAGGGAGGTGCCATCCCAAAATGTCTTTCTGGAACTTAAGTGGTGAAGCACAGAAATGTCATCCAGTCCTAAAAAGGATCAGTGTTTCATGTCTGATGCTCTGAATTTAGTATGCCTGCTGTTCCAGCCTTGCCCATGGATAACTGCCCACTGTGAATGCAATCATTAGTTTGCCCTGTTCACATAATGTGGGTCTTGTCTTTTGTCAAACTCCAATAGGCTGAGGCAAACCATTCAATGTTTCTGCGTCCCTATGTTAGCTCCTTCACAGCCTACCTGTCTTCCTGGGACACCTCTCCAGCCAAGGACCAGTGAACTACCAGCTGGTGGCAGCAGCATCTTCTCCAGGAGCAGCGCATGAAGACCTGACCGCAGCTTGGGGACAGTGCAGACAGTCCGTGTCAATACATACTCCTCACTTTTGAGAAACTGAGCCATTGCCAGTACTCTTTCAATTACTTTAACTATTTATTAAAGTTTTTCTAATCTAATCTAATCTAATCTAATCTAATCTAATCTAATCTAATCTAAGTTTCTTGCCCCCTCTGAACTTTTTGCATGCTAGCTTGGGAGTTGTAATTGCCAGTTTGAGAAACATGAAGCTAAATCATGCCTCTTATTGTGATGACAATGCTGATCTAAGCATTTCCCAAGATCCTAGGAAAAAAGAGGAAGAGTCTATTACCCATCAATGCTCTGCAATTGACCTTTCTTATGACTGTATGCTGTAAAGAGGAAGATGAGAGAATGTGGTTAGATTTAAGGGAACACAAAGGATTGACTGGAGTCAAAGAAAAAGTGTCAGCAGTATCGGACATGTTGTCACTTTGGAGAATGAAAGGAGGCAGACAAATGATCAGAGGTGCCCACTGAGGTAACTCAATCATGCAAAGGAAGTAGAGATTAATAAAAAGGTTGCATATTGAAAAAAAAATGTGTTTTCAGATTTGCAAATAATTTTATAAATGTAACTGCAGTTGGTTCTGGGAAGGAGGCTGTGTCCCATGCTATAAAGGAAATCAACAGGGCCTACCAAGCTGGTCTAGGTAAATAACTCTAAAAGAGTTCCAGATCTGGAGGTTTGCCTAATCCTGAGGATACAAGCAGGGCACACAAGCCATAAAGTTTGCATGCCACCCAAAACTATCTATCTGCAGACCTGCAGAAGGACTCAAAAAGACCAGTAGAAGAAAAATGATGGATCCAGAGGAAAAAAAAATATTTTCCAACTCTAGAGGAAGCCCTGAGGCATGGAACTATTGTAAGTATAATGTGAATCAACAGTGATCTCATCTCTTTTCTCACACATTTGGGGATGCTGACACATCAGATACCAAGAGACTCAGTTAGCATCATTTTCTATCTTTGAGCGTTCTCCTGTTCTATTCTGTTGTACAGTTATGTCTGTAGGGTTCTCAGGCTCCATCCTACAAGAGCAAAGGCTACTGCTTCCAGTCCTTGGAAGAGTATTCAAGCCCTTCATTCACCAGACAGCTGAAAGCCTTTAGATTTCCAGTCCAGTGTATTCAGGATTACTCACTGTACAGCCATTTCATCATGTGATGAAGTCAATATCCCTCTCTGACATTTACTTCTCAAATACATTTATATAGTGTCACACCCCCACTCAGTCCTACTCCTTGCTGGGCTATGCTAAATAAGACCAGATCTTCTAATTCTCCTGAGAAGGTGTGCATTTTTTCCCCCTAATCATCCTAGAAATGTTTCAAGTAACACTTCCTAATGTGCTTAGGCCTTAAAACTCCCCTGCATTTCAGTTGGGGCAAACAAGACACATCAGAGCTTTTAACTGAGCCTTAGGTAACTCCTTCTTTGCAAACTCAATAGAAAATGAGAAAATCACAGACCGGTATTACGCTGTTAGGAAAACCAAACCAAAGCAAACCACCACCTTCTTGGTAGCCCCAAGAGCTCTGAATCTCCAGCCAGTTGCAGATACCTCTCCTCTACAAGAAGAGCCTGAGATGCCCTTCATCAGCAGCAGTGTGCTCCATGTGAAGTTGAGGACTGCTGCTAGACCTGAGCCTTGAACACTGCCTGGTTTCACTAACCAATGCACAAAGCTGGGCCTGGCAGCAACCCTCCGGGCAAAGGAGCAGGAAACACATCTGCCAGATGTCAGTCCATTTTTCATATCACACAACAAGTTCTGCTCAGGGGAAAAAAAAAAAAAAAAAAAAAAAAAAAAAAAAAGAGTAGGAAGGAATAGGAAGACAGCTGCAGACTAGTTCAGTGTGACTCCTGCACCTTGCAAACTGGCAAGAAAGTATAATAATGAATATAGCTACTAGATAGGTGTCCACTGTGTAAGATACTATGGAGGAAGAATTAATAAGGATTCCATAGAGATCATGGACCAAAATCTGCTAAGCCACTGTGTGACTGTATGACACAGGAGGAGTCACCACTGTCAAGCTGTTTTGTTCTCTAATTTTCCTCAAGGCTCTACACATGCAGCCATCAACAGTCCATCCTGGACTGACCAGCTAACTCCCTTGCTGAGGAAGCCTAGGTCTGACAAGAAGAGTTTGCTACATCACGACAGCTTTTCTATCCTACAGGCAGCACAGGCACAGACTGTGCCAGATTTCACTGCTTCCTGCACAGTCAGAGCAGCTCCCTGTCACAGCACAGCACCATTTGTCAGGGCACACCTATCACGCCCACCACACCTCCAAGCAGCTTTCCCATCACCTCCATCATCCGTCTTGTGCTGTTCTACAGAACAGCGGCACCAAGCCATGGAAGCACTGCTTGGCTCTGGTCTCCCTTTGCAGACCGCAGGGTAGATAACTCAGCAGCCCTGCGAGGAAGGTAAATAACCTCCATCACGTTAAATTTATGACCGCAGCTCCTGCTGCCAGCTATCGCAGGAACACCACGCAGTGACCTCTCAGTCTGAAACATTAATGAAGCCAACACAAAGGCTTCCTCCAGCTGCTAATTGGCATCCTGCTCCAGCTAGACATACGTGCCCTGCCATCCCGACTGGCATGAGATGCTCGGCCAAGGACGGCCCCTGAGTGCCTTGTTCTGCGCAGCCACCTACCAGGACTGTCCCCACCTGTCCCATCCTGACCCATCCCATTGCACCTCTGTGCCCTGCTCCAGCTGCAGGCAGGAGGAAATAAAGGTAAAAGTATGTGGTCGAATAACAGCCAGAAGAAATGGGGAAAAGCTGAAATTCCAAGAGATCCCAGCATTTTTTGTGGAAGTGAGTCAGTTACCCAGTTTTTGAGAACAATGTGTCCTGTACTACCTTTCAAGATGCCCAAGTGGTTTCCTCCGGACTTCTTTACAGAAGTGCAGCAGCCCTTTTCCAGTGGAAGGCGACTCTTCAAAACCATAGAAAGTGGGGCTTGAGAGCACTCGTAGGGAAGGGGACGCGTGTAGTTGGAAAAGATATTACGGAATGCAGCGCTGTCATATGCGCACTGCCCATTGTTTACATACCCTGCACCAGACACATCATCACGCTCCGGGCCTTGCCTTCACTGCTCCCCAAATCAAAGCATTTACTGCATTATTTTTCTTTGAATTTTCCCATCTCTGAGGGCAGAGGGATGTGGGGATTGGCGTTGCGTCCCTGTGCTGCACACAGTGCCAGGAGGAAGGAGATGGTGGAAGCAGGTACAAGAGGGATGGGTATGTACAGAGAGGTTGTCATGTCATTGCCAACACCCCCCCACACACAAAAAATACAGCAATACGCACACACAGGTCAATACATGGACACATCGACTGGATGGGGGCTCTGAGCAACCTGGTCTAGTGGGAGGTGTCCCTGCCCACGGCAGGGGGGTTGGAACTAACCATCTTTAAGGTCCATTCCAGCCCAAGCCATTCTGTGATTCTATGACTCTATATGTATTTATACTCATTTGTCAACCAAGATTATGTATCAGTTTTTATAGGTATAGTTGAAATGTCTGGCATATACATTACACATAGGCTAAAATGTATAATAAGAATTTTAAAAGGTAGGTGTATATAAAAATGTGTAGTGTAGTTTTTTGTGCTTTACAGATGTGATTGTATGTTTAGGTGCGTGTATATACATCTGCACAGCAAGTTCACATACAGAGATGCCTTTCGGGCTAATTACCCTTTCACACGAGTAATTACGCTTTCGCACGTGACCGCTCGGCTTCCCTACACCTCCCTCGCACACACACAGCGCGCACACGTGCGCACCACGGTGCACATGTGTCTACGACGGTGCCGCAGCAGCGCTGACACGCACACGCCTGCCACACCCACGCGCACCCCGGCCCGCGGGGCACCCAGCGCCGGGCCGCGCTGCCGCAG
>VXAV01005770.1:129006-161481 GCA_013399715.1 Alectura lathami | reverse complement strand
GTCGGGGCCGCTGGCGCCCGCGGGCCGGCAGCAGCACTGCACGCAGGTGCGGACCCGGCGGCTGATGAAGGAGCTGCAGGACATCGCGCGGCTCAGCGACCGCTTCATCTCGGTGGAGCTGGTGGACGAGAGCCTCTTCGACTGGAACGTGAAGCTGCACCAGGTGGACAAGGACTCGGTGCTGTGGCAGGACATGAAGGAGACCAACACGGAGTACATCCTGCTCAACCTCACCTTCCCCGACAACTTCCCCTTCTCGCCGCCCTTCATGAGGGTGCTCAGCCCCCGCCTGGAAAACGGCTACGTCCTGGACGGCGGAGCCATCTGCATGGAGCTGCTCACCCCCCGCGGCTGGTCCAGCGCCTACACCGTGGAGGCCGTCATGAGGCAGTTCGCGGCCAGCCTGGTCAAGGGGCAGGTAGGGGCCGCGGGGCTGGCAGGGACGCGGCGTGTCCGTGCCCCCGGCTGGGATGGCAGCTCCGAAGGGCGGCGGGGCCCTCCTGCCCGTGGCTGACCTTGGCCAGGCCTGGGGGAGATGAAGGAAGGAGAGCAGGGCCCCTGTGATGTGCCCCGGGTCCCTTCTCGGGCCATTTGAAGCAGGGGTGCGGGGCGGCGTGGAGGTGCGAGGGGCAGGTGCCCCACCGTGCCCTGTTGCCCCTCCTCTTGGCTCTACTGCTTGTGGTGCTCGCTGAGCACCTCCTACATCCCAAAAACAGGAGGGGCTGCTCAGCACCCGCTGGGGCTTGGGGCTGGAGTCTTCCACCAGCTAGTTGGCCACACTTGGTGGCCCGCACACTTGGTGGCCTCCTGCATGAAGTCTGGCCTCTGGTGCAGGGCTGCTGTCCGCAGGCCTTTGTCTGCTGCTGTCCTTCACGGTGGTCCTCAGGGCCCACACCTGGTGCTGCTGTGGTGGAGTCGTGCCAGCCTCAAATGGAAGCAGCGCCTCATGCAGGGTTCCTCTCCCTCTCCCTCCTCCTCTCCATCTCCCGCTCCTCACCTCTCCTCACCTCTCCCCATTCCTGGCTCCCCTGGCAGAGGATCTCATCTCCCCCCTGCTGAATCAACATACTTCATTCCTATTTTATTTTTTCTTTCTCTCCCGCAGGATATCCTTAGAAAAGAAGTGTTTCATAAGACGTTTTTAGTAACAGGGGTAGCTATTGCTGGTGGCACTGGCCTGTCCTCCGCGGGCGGTGTACTCGTGGCGGTTGCGGGGTGGCTGTGCTGCTCGCCTCATGAATGCCCTTGAGCCCGGTGGGCATGCACAGCTCCCCGCCGGCCAGGGCATGATGCTGAGTAACTTCCTGAATTCGTGTCTTGACAAGGAGGGGGGAGAGTAAATAATGATGCATTGTTTGGGAAGGAGAGGGTTACTCTTGTTTGCCCCTATGGAACTACTGGCATGAGCAGAAGTAAAGGCTGGGTTTGTCTTAACACAGAAAATTTGGGTATTTAATGGACTTACAAGTAAGTGGCTTTTACCCCTTTTTCCTTGTATGATTTGGGCCTACTGCTCCTTTTTTTTAACCAGATCATGTTTTCCTCCGTACTTCATTTGTAGAGGTCAGGTTCCCTAGGTCACCTTGGAATATCAAAAAAAACATCTACCAGACAAAAAAAAAGAAGCCTTAATTTACATGGAGTCTGTTGAGGTATACCAGAGTTCTCTAGCTACTCTTACAATGTCAAACAATTTATAAACCCATCTCTTACAATAGTGATTGTATTTCTCATTATTTTAAACACAGATTTAGGATGGCAATCCTAAATTCTGTCCTAAATTCTCTCTCTCTCTCTCTTTTTTTTTTTTTTTTTAACTATTCAGCACATTTCTGCAGTATTGAATGTTGAACGTTAAGTGGTTAGGATTTACTGAGATCATAAAGTGACTCAGTAAAGAAAAACACTAAATTATTGAATTAGTAATAAATATATACCTATATAACCTGTATTTTTTCCCTAAACCCTTTAAGAATTTTCCTTAAAGTAGTTGCAGGTTCTGATAACGAGCATGTTGATGTGGGCACCATTAATCGGCACATCTAGTGTACAAGAGTTTCAATAACATTCTTACAGAGGTTTAGTATGTTAACGATAAAAAAGCCAATGCATGTAGGATAAAATAAAAGGCTGAAATAAATTGCCACTAGTAACTTAGTAGCCGAATAGCTGTAAGACAGGTGTTTCGACCTCTGGGCATGTGCATTCCAGCTGAAACGTTAATAGGTGATACTGACAACAAATTCAATTTCTCGGTTGCAGATGTATAATCTGCGATGGCCTGCCGCTCTGTAACTGTAGCCAGACTCTGTGTAATGGGAGCCACATTTCTGTAATCACACTCTGGTTATGTAATCTTGATTCAATTGCATAATACGGCGCAAAATACAGCAGACTCTCCTGGTTCCCCTTTTCAGTTTTTGTTTTGAAGGTAACGTTCCTTGGACTGTAGTTTTTCAAAATGAAAATGCAGCTGCAGAGAGGTGGGGGTGCTGCATTCCCCTGAGCTGCAGGGCTGGTTTGGGGTAACTCCTGACATGCTGTAGGCAGTCTCACTGGCTGCAGTGACTCTTCCTGAACAAATCACAATGGCCTGAAGCAGGGTAATTGTTTAATTTCTGAAATAAAAAAAATTAGCAGTAATTAACGGTGGGTGCAGCCCAGCTTGCATCCGTGGCAGCCATCCTCAGTGGCGGGCGTGCCGTGCGGGTCCCGCTGGGAGCGTGGGGACCTTCAGGAGAAACGTCACCCACGTGTGGGGCGGTGATGTAGCATGAAATCATCGTAAATAGTCGGGGCTGTGACACATCCGAGGGTGCGTGTCTGTAACGCGAACGCAGATGTGAGTAGGCAGGGCTGAACTTTCCACTAGCTCACGTTTCTCCTTGTGACAGTTTGAATGACAAAGCTAAGGTGCTTGATTTCATTCACTATTTCTTACCAGTGCCATTTTCCAATACTAGCTGTGGCACTGCTGTTCTCTGCTGGGCTTTAGCTCTTCAGAGGGAACTGCAGCACTTCTTGGTATATCCAGTTGTTGATTTATGAATGTATAAGCATATACAACTTTTTTTTTTTTTTTAGGGAATCCACATTCTTGATAATTTCAGATTATTTTGTAATGGGTTTTGCAAACCCTTTAGCAGAGCAAAAGACACATGGAGAGAATTCATTGTGACGTTTCACAAGGGAAACATCTGATTCAGGAGTTAGGTTTGCAGGAGGACTTCAGTGTGCAGCAGAGAAATTAATAGGTAGTACAGTCCCACTGCTTGAGGCGTTAGGTCCTGATTCCCAGACTGAAGCAGGAGTTTCAACCTGGGCATGCCTCACAGGACTGGGTTTTCCCGTGGGATGGGTGTTTCTCCAGGTTCCCCAGGCAGGATCCATACACGTCAGGTGACCTTGCTTGGGAAGTGCCCTCCATTGTGGGAAACAGAGGCACTCTCGTTGGCCCAGTAAATATTTTGGGTTTCTATCAATACCCTTGTTTCCTATCAGAAACCTTGTGCTGCATTTTTAAGTGGCTTTTGTCTGGAAGAAGATATTTCAAATGGAAGAGAGAATTTCTGTTGGAATGAAACAATTCAGCCACCCCAAACTCCACTTTTTTTTTTTTTTTTTCCAGTTTTCACGGGAGAAAAAAAATGTTAATTAACAAACAAGTTGGGGTTTGTTTGGTTGGTTGGTTCAGCTATTCAGCTGAAAAAGTCAGTTATTCACACAGCCCTAGTCAGTATCTTGAGGGGAATTCTCAGTACATCAAAGGCCTAAGACTGTTTATCTGTCTGGAATCCAGAATCTTATTTTATGAACTCCGTGTTGTCCTTATCTCAACTGCAGCCTTGGATTCAAGGGGATGGTTTCGTGTCGAGTCAGCCCATTGCTGGCGTCACCCTCACGGGCAGACACTCGTTGTGTCCAGGTGGCCATCAGCCACGGCGAGGCTGGGAGCTCGCCCAAGGAAATCCTAACCTGGGGTGATGGTAAGGCAATATGCGAACACCAGTTGTTGGTTATGCTGGAGGCAACTGTTCAGCATTCCTGCCCGCGGGACCTCCTGTGTCCGTCTGCTCGTCTGGGCTGTGGGAATGGCCCGCAAAGTGGTACTGCCTCACAGTAGTGTGACATTTAGGAGAGGGGTTTAAAAAGGTGTCTGTTGCTCTCAGTTTCATGATAGCAGTATCATTGTCGTGATAATATTAATAACATGAGTGGCTGGGTGAGGGCAGCGGGAGCAGTGCCAGTCATATGAGAGCTGTGGTGGAGTGGGAGGCGCACGTGACCGGGGCTGGCATTGGGCTCGGGGAACAGGCTCGCGTCTGAAGACACGGTAGATGACACGGTCCCAAATGAAAAACAGACTTTGTCCAAAAGTGGAAGAGGATTTTGAGTCCTTTGATGCAGTAAAGCAAACACTTCCACTTTATATTTAGAAGAAAAAGAAACCGCAGCTTGTTTCTTTGGAAGATGTTAGCAGGCGGTTGGAAAAATGAAATAAATCCATGTTGTTTCTTTCCAGAGAGGACTGATTTAACGTTGATTTAGTAGGAGCTTGAGAGAGGACACAGCTATGTATGCAGATGTTGAAATAATACATTGTGAGCTGCTCGATTTTGGGGGGGAACAACTAACAAAGCTGCATCTCATGCCGTCAGGACTCGGCCTAAGCTAGCAGCTGATCGGTAGTGGCCTTGTTCTCCTTTTAACGAGTCCCTCGCTCTGTCCGTGGAGGCTGAGGAGAGGACTGCGAGCCAAAGGCAGCTGTCAGGTAACTGGCAGCTCTGAAGATTGTCTCATGGAAAAAATTCTTTGTTTTGAGCAAAATAGGCCCTCATTCTGCCAGAGAAGATAACAAGCGTACAGGTTTTGTCAGGGCATACTAAAAAAGGAATGGGGAGCGCCTAGTCACGAGCACTGTCACTGGTATGGGCGTCTCTGTAAGGGTTTAAATCAAAGTCAAAACATGATTTGTGATTAAGGTTTAATTTTCTGTAGCAAAATGTGAATTAAAATAAAGTTTATTCTGTCTGTGCATTGTAATGTTAGAAATACCTCAGTGTAAGCCTCTTAGTTTGCTTCAGGAAGGATGTGCCTTGTATGAACGTTAGACTGATCTAGCCTTCCATTTTAAAAGTACTGGTATCACAGCTGACTTCTGCCGGGCTCAAACAGGAGAATCACAGAATCACAGAATGTTAGAGATTGGAAGGGACCTCGAACGATCATCTAGTCCAATCCCCCTGCCGAAGCAGGACTTATTTTATGAAAAACAAATACAGGACATAGCTGTTAATCTGAACTACTCCCTCTTCATGCTTTCAAACAAAAGTATGAGAGTGGATAGCAGATGGGACTTGCGTGGTGGCCAGGAGGTCAGCAGGCTCCAGGTCTTTCAGACATGTATAGCAGAAATTAATTGCAAATCCATGAGCTTTCCTACTGCAGACGCTCAGTTTGAGGACTGTAGCCACGAATAAATTAGCTAATCTCAAATGCTGCAGAAAGGTATAGAGAACTCAATGGCCTCTCAATTATTTGGAGCCATGTGGCCCCCACGTTAGGGCCTTAAAAAAATAAAACTGGCTTGTCTTTGGCTTTTGATTTATTGCCTGAGCAAATGATACCAGTTGTTATCATGGGAAGAAATGTTGCTTGAGGTCCATGGCTAAAAACACATTGACTCATATACAGAGATTACAGAGGAGACCAAGAATGTATTACAGGGTTTGTTCCTCATGAAAAGGTACAAACGCTGAGCAGAGGAGGTTACAGAGAATATTGTTCAGCTACAGAGGAAAAGCAGATATATTGGCCTTCTAAGATTTCTCTTTTATTGCAATTGAGAAATCTCAGATTTTCAAGCTGAAGTTTAAGAGGGAGCGTATGCATTTGCCATGTTGAGGTGCTGAGAATGATGAATGGCCTGGAAAAAACATTGTTCATTTGTACTCTGATATATTGCTGTTCTGACTATAGACTCGATTGTTATGCAAATATATTCTACTGAGAGGAATGGAGACACAGGGATTCCAGCTCACTGAAGTAGGAGGTTGCTTTAGTTCTTTTAAAAAAGCAGAGGGAACATAATCTCCATTTTACCCCTTTAAAGCATAGAAAGGAAAATTTGTAGAGATTTTAAAATACATTCAGTTATCATTCTTTATGTTAAAATAGTCATCAAATAAGTAAAATCACTACATTCAAACAAACCGCCTATTTTAAAACATGCTTTTGTGACAGGTGGAGCTAAATCTTCCTTGCAATACTTGGCTGATCTCTTAAATCAAAACTTAAAAGAATTGATGCTTTGGACCATAGCAAAATTGAATTTGCTCAGAAGAGCCAAATTCTTCCTTAAGCAATAGAAGAAGTCCTCATTTTCTTCAGTGAAAGTGTTCAGAGCGAGCTGTAGCATTTGTGTGCTCTGGCAGATACTTTCTGGAAGAACTGTATTTTTTCAAATGCAGGAAGCCATGTCCCCAAGGGGTGACGTGGTGTTCTCACGGAGGAGTAACCGAAGCAACCTACTTTCTGGTGTGAGGAAGATTTACTCTTCCTTATACAGGCTAGCCTTGAAAATAGACTGATTTCCTAGCACCAACACGGGGCCCAGGGATTTCCTTGCATGACCAGAGACTTCCAGCTGGAAGACCTGTAACTCTGTGGTAATTCTGCGCCTCACATGGTGGGAGTCTTGCTGTCAGGCATGTCCCCAGGGAGGGCATCTGCGGCCACAAACTGGGACATTGGTTAAGTAACATAATAATAGCTGCATTTCTTCTTCCTATCAGAGCTCTTTTGCACTGATGAGAGACAGTGAATATCTCATTCCTTGACATATTCAGTCCTTCACATACAGTTTCCAGTTTACAAATTATCTTCTGCAACTGTCAGAAAAGGTAATGCTGACATTAGGCACCGGGGGGCATGTGAGCATGTAAGGATTGCCAGGTGCAATTACTCTGCAGTTTAACAGGGAGGACTTCAGAGGCTGTGGTGATTATGCTGTCTGAACGGCTCAAAATATATCTGAAATGTAATGTGCACAGGATCCAGTTGTCTGACTTGTAAATTGGATGCCAGGTTTCTGTTGAGTACTGTCATGCTACTGAAGAGCGCGTGGCTCGGGGCTGCCCTGACACCTGGCTCTGCCACACACTGCACATTGTTTTCTAGAGGGTGCTGAACACTCCTCATGGCAGGCTTTAACTCTCCCCAAAACCAGCAGCAATCCAGCAGGTTCGGGAAATTGCAGGATAAGCTGCAGGAGATGGTGCATAAGCTAGGGAGAAACGTTAAGTGTGCTTTGGTGAAAATAAATTTGCTCTCCGTATTGTTCTGCACAAAGCAGGTAAGTGGGCACTGTACTTAGGTACTCGAGTGGCTCCTGTTCTGGAACAGGATCAAGGTGCCACTCTGGTTTGCCCCGTTCCTGTTACATGCCAGCCGAGGAGCGGTGCATGCAGCATGCCTGTGCTCAGCTGTGTGCGACAGATGTGTGCCGTGTGCCTTCCTCCTGCACGTGCAGAGTCTGTCCTTAGAAAACAACTGCTTCATGATTTTGTGTGTGTTGTTAAAATCGAGGATCCTCATTGATTTCATCCTCTTCTGCACGGGCTCTTCAGAAGCCCTGGAACTTCTGCAGTGTCTCCTTGGTAGAGTTACAGGTCAGTAACAGTCCCAGATCTGCATGCAAAGACAAGTGATGATAAACCTGAGGAAGGAGGAGTAAGCCTGCGTTATGAAATGGCCCCGAGCTCAGATGTTTCTCATAGTTAGGTTTTATGAGCCGTAGAATAGCTAGGTATTTCTCCTGTTGCTAGCTTTGTGTTGCGAATGGTAACAACCCCTCAGCTGCAGTAAGAAGTTTAGGGTTTATTTCCTGAATATGTCCCTGTAAAAAAAATTACAAAGAAAAGGAAATGGATGTTAATTAATTTTGTCAAATTCTCAGTGAATTTCTATAAATGTCAAATTTCCCGTAATTTTGACACAATTAAGTATTTCTGTCAAATGTATTCAGGATTATATATAAGTGTTTTATAATTATGTGGCAGGAAAAATAGGTTTTAGTTAACAATTTCAATTCCATAGTTAGAGCACTTAAGCTGAGGAGTGGTGATCCAAACCTAGCATCCAGGCTTTGCTGCTGACTTCAGGTGCAGACATGGGCACGTCACAGAGCTTCTCTATAGTGTTCTCTCCCATCTGTAAAGTACAGATAATCTTTTTCTGAAGGTGATCTGAGGATACGTGCTAAAAGCAGTTAGAAATGGGGGCTCTATGGCTAAGATGTCCATGTGCATCAATATGAAACATACCACAGTCAAGAGGTAGAGGAAAGAGCATACCGGCTTGTGACAGTAGTCCTGTTGAATTTGGTCTTACATCATTTAAATGTTCCTGGAGGTAGTCTGCTTTTTACTTTTGTTTGGTTGATTTTTATTGGTGTGGTGTAACTGTGGGAAATGTAGAGATAGACGTTGCTGTCTGGGCTGTGGCTCCTTCGTCTTTAGCACCTGTCACAGGGGATGCCTTGCTTGGTTTTGAGCTGCTTTGCTTTGCAGCCGTGGCAGCATTCACCTGGGTAACTTTCAGTTTCGTGATGTGGAGGACATCTATGGGCTAGTGCACAGGGGGCTGTCATGGTCCCGGCCTTTTCGCCTGGGCAAGACCATCACAGTCAGTAACCAACTGCTGGTAACTGATGTTACCAACTTTGCTGGTAACACAGGGAGCTCGGCAGAACACTGACGCAGAGAATGACCCTTCTGCATCTGGTCTAGCATGTGCTGTGTCTCGTGATGGAAGCCCACCATCAGCCTTACCTAACTCACATTGTATCTTAGGGGCTGAAGGCACATTCCAAGGATGTGGTTGGCTGTCAAGATTTTCTTTCTTTGGCCAAAACAGAGTTTGTCCCACTCTTTAAATGCATAGAGTTTCTTAACCCCCAGTTGTGACGAAGCCGTGCTGCTGACTGTGCAGGTTTTAGGGAAGGACAGGGAGGAGCAGCACGGTGCCGTGTCTGGGGCAAGGTCTGGGGCTGTAGGTGTTTGTGTTGATTAAACACTACCTGCACCTAACGAAGGGAGTGTTAGTAACCGCTTAGCTGGAACTCAGATTTCTTGTTCCTGGACAAAGAATAATCACATTTCCAAAAGGAGTGACTTACAGGATGCTTTAAAGCTGGAACTTACTAGGTTTCCACTTCTTTGTGTGGTTTATTCTTAAAACAAAGATTAAGAAAGACATGGAAATACTTCTTCAGAAATAACACATTTATGGAAGACCTCATATTTTTAATGCACTTACTCTGCAGCATTATTTGTCTGCATCATCTGCTATACTGCTTTAACTATAGGTAATACTTATCTACAGCACAGTATGAATTGTATGCAGTTTCTGAGTCATGATCAATATGAGAAGGAAAAGAAAAACTGTAATTGGGAGGATAAAGTGTGTATATTACACTAACAGTGATGTTACGGCACATTGCAGTCATCGCGCCGAGAGCATGGCAGTAGCTCACTTCAGCATTGCTTTGCTTTTGAATGCTTCTCTAAAGCTGGTGGAAACGTTTTTCTCTGGAAACGTGTTTAAATATTCTACAACAGGGCTGGTTCAGGCCTAAGCTGTGTTCTTCCGTTACTTATCTGAGCAGATTTGACTGTTTGCACAGAACGTGGCTTTGCACAGTTGAGGCCCAAGGCCATTAGTCACAGGCACATTAATGGAACACGTTTTGTACCAGAGCCTCACGCCGTGCTCCAGCTTTCCGAAAAGTCTGCGTTTCTGCATTGGCTGTGGAGAGCAGTGGGACAGCAGGCTTGGAGTGTGGGCACATGCTTCCTGTTCTTGGAGGGATCACCACAGATGCCGTGTGTGGCACAGTGAATTGCTACAGCCTTCTGAGTACCTGTCTAAACCTTTGCTCCTTTTCTCTCTCTTAACATTTACCTAGATGTGAGTCAGTACAGCCTGGTTCTTTCTGGGCATGGAAAGCTGTGGTATGGCACAGCCATTCAAGAGACGAAGGGAGAGAATTAAATTCTGCCCGTGCACCCTTGTGCTGACTCAAACACGTGGGCCACGCTTAGGCCCATGTGCAGAAGACAGGTGTGGTTTGACCTTGGAAGACCAGCCTTGAGTCGTTTGCATATCCAGGTATCCAGGATTAATACAAGGAATGCAGGGCCAAGGGTTTTGCTTCAAGACCAGTGCTCACAACGCAAAGGCCTCTCTGCTTGTAGTCTGTTAGATATGTGCTGTTTGTAATGAATACAATTTCTTGTTAACAGGCCAGAAAAAAAAGCCTGGGTGTGCCCGAAGGGTTTGCTTTGGCATCTCAGGGATGTGTGGAGCAGGAGCTGAGGCTGCTTTCAGAATCACCTCAGTTATGTAAGGACTGGTGGCTGCATACAGTGAATCTCTGAAAAATTGGGCCCAGTAACACAGGGACCTGCATCAGCATCAGAGCAGGGCTGAGTGAAACCTCCATCCGCAAAGGATTCAGGACGTGGCTGCCAAAGTGGGCTTCGCCTGCGCTCGCGGTTCAGCTCCCAGTGCCTTGTTGGGCCTGGACACCTCCAGAAGTCCCTGAGAGTGACCATAATTGGTTTGAGAGAGATAAATCCCTTCATCACTGCCAAAGAAATCCTTCTAAGGCCATCCTGAGTCAGAAATTACAGAAGAAATGTCAGGGCTGTTTTTTGTGGCTCATAGGCTAGATGTGGGCAGATAGATGGAGTCCAAGGTAAAGAGCTTCAGGCTTCACATTCAGTGTCTCTGTACAGGGCTTAAATCCGTCTGCAGACCACTTCATTACATGATGCTGCTGGATAAGAAGAGGTACGGCACGTTCCTGATAACGGTGCCGAACGGCTTCAAAGAGCTGTTTGACGCCGCGTTTAATATTGCCGAGGATGTGTGTCGCTGTCACGCCATGTTCCCCAGGAGGGGACGTGCCGATGGGCTGGTGGCTGTGGAGAGCGCTGAAGCTACTGCGGCATCACTGAAAAGCAGAAGAGCTCCAAGAGTTGCCTATAGTGGTCTGCAATTTTGGGTGCCAAACCATATGTGAAACTCACCTGTAGTGCTGAATAGGGAGCAATATTTGGTGGAGCCAGGGTCCTGCAAAGGTGTCCTGCAGTGCCTGGCAGTTACCAGGGTCACGGACTGAATCCTGACCAACTGTTCGGTCAAACTTGTGAGTTTGGGCAAAGGGTAGAGGGGTGACATTCAAAGCCAGGCACAGCGGGAGCACGGGCTCGTAAGGAGGCTCAGTGCAGCATGTCCCTCTGCGTTTCCGTGTGGCTGTGTAAACCAGTTGGGTGCTGTGTCACTGCTTTCACCTTTCATATGTTTCTAGCTTGTTAAAATTACATCTTGGTAAGTACGTGAAGTTACAGCAGATGGCAATATCTGAAATGTTCTCTTCAACTCTTTATTTTAATTAGGGTTTCAGTTATCCCTCTATGAAAAGCTCTCTGTGAGCATCTGAAAGTACTGCAAGTACTTAAATAAGCTCCTGGTGCGACTTCTCAGAACTAAAGTCAACATTAATATCTTTATGAAAGGCTTTCTTGGGTTTTCTCTGTCGTTTTAGATCTTTTGTGGAATGTGCTGAACTTGTGCATACATGGGTTTTGTATCTTCTCTTGTTTTGGTGCTGGACACCTCAAAACATCGGTGAGGCAAGTGATCCGTGTGCCTTGCCACATCAGCAGTGACTTGTGTGGTTTGGAGATCAGTCAAAACACACTTGTGCGCAGTTGAGCGATGGCTGGACCTGGATTTGCATCCTGTATTTACCATCTTTTTCATATTTACAATACGCAGCAACTCGTGGTTTCCTGACCAGAATTAAAAGGACTGTATGGTTAAGCAGCAATTGGAAAGCAAACTGTAGTCAGAGCTGGTGACAGTGCCCATTACATTTGTTGTTTGACACGACTTTATAGCTACACACAAGATGCCATTTTTAGTGAAACTTGGGAAGGGTTTTGTGGGAATGGCAAAATGATTAACATGGGAGATACCGCTCTGGTCTTAACTCAAAATTGTCTGAAGTGTTTTTACTGACATTCTACCCCTCTTTTACTTGATGGGCCAGAAAGGGAGACTTTCAGTGCACAAGGTTAAATTTGACCCAAATTATAAAGAGCTGGCAGGGCATTGATTAGTAGGAGACAGTGCTAACCAAATTTTCTGTATAAGTGTATAGAAATAAGTAGACTGCATCTAGTACAGTCAGATGGTCTTTGATGGCACAGTTTACATACAGCCTGCCCATGGTGCTTGGTTGTGATTTGGAAATGGTTGTATTGATTTGTTACATTAAAGACAAGTCTGAGAAGAAATTCATGGAGCAGTGCTCATTTCATCTGTCCTAACTCCAGTAACAGTTTAGGTGACACGATACTCGCTGTATTACTCAAACACCAAAGAATGCCTTCTTATTTCAAAGCGGTACGCAGTTGACGCTGAATGTGAGTGGCAGCGATTCTGAATGCAAAGATCGATCCTATTTCTAGGTACAGGTCAGTATTAATACTTTGTTAAACTTAGGAAGACATCGCTCATACTGCAGTAGGTGCTATGCAAACAGTTCAGAAAGGTATAAAAGCCTTAAATTTCTGTGTATAAAACAAGAGATGGCGAATGGACCTAATCCATAAGTTAAGTAGTAGAGCAGGTTTGTATTTACATTCAGAAGTATTGCATTGGTGAGACTGAGAACAAAATTTCCTGTGCTGATTTCATCTTTTGTTGCACTTTATCATGTCCTGTGTTTCTCTAAGTATGCTTCCAACAGAAGCTTGGACTAGGGAGAAATACAAACCATGCTTTGTAAGAACAAGAACACCACTGCAGGATGTGGAATTTGTTGTGTTGTGTGTGCAGAACCCAACTGGAACAGCAATTCGCCAGGGAAGAGCAATCTTAAAAGTAGCATTCACGAGAGTTTGAAAATGTTACCTAGTTTTATTTAATTATTCCGTTTGTCAAAACTAAAACCGAACATTTTCTGAGAAAGTTTGTATGTGGGGTTAAATGAGTACCCAGGAGACTGTCCTTATTTGCAAAATACCAATTGCCAAATTAATACAGGGGTAGGGAAGTGGTCTTGCTGTTTAAGAGTATGGAGAGAGAAAATGTGCAGGCCGTTTATACGTGGGGCATAGGAAGAAGAGCAAGGAAAAGCATCAAAAGGTAAAATAGCTGTTTTTTAGAAAACCAAGTGGGTATAAATCAAGTGTGGAATTATAGGGTGTTCCTAATCTTAAGTTCTCTGGAAGAGAACTCAAACCCAGAAAAATATCTTTTGAAAATGGGAATATTAAACAGCTTTTTTTTATGTGCTGTGTCTGTAGATTTGTTATAATAATAGTGGTGCTGAACACAAAGCCACGTCTGTGCAATATTGTGACAGCTTTCTAGAGCGAGATGATTCGTCCACTCTGCAGAGGAATCTTACTCATTTTAGTGTGTAAAAATAACATCGAAGCTCTGAGGACAGAGCTTGTTGTTGTTGTTCTATTTTTTCCCCCTTTTTTTTTCTTTTTTTTTTTTTTTTTTTTTTTTTTTTTTCTCCACATAGCTATCCATTTTCTCACTATTAATTGTTGCATGTGATTAAGAATGGCAGTTTCCATTTTAAGTTCCAAATTGACAGCAAAATGCAGCCTGCTGCATCCTTTTGAGCAAGAGAATGCAAAGAATAAGAACAAGCTAACTTGGTTCGTAATAATCGTCACACTGTAATACGGTATCTGCTCATCCCATAGCATGCATTCCAACAGAGTGCAGTCTGTCAAACAGTCGTACGAATTATTGCGCTTGTGATTTTAATAAACATCTGTTTTGTGACAAATCCAATAGGCATAAATACTTTAAAGAGTATTAGTGCTGTGGAATGGAAGAAATCTGCAGCTGTATTCCTTTCTTGTGTCTTCTGTTGTTTGGTAATTGACATGGACCAGTGTGCAAAATAAGGTGGGCTATTAATAACTCAATAAATGGCTATGTTGCCAAGCAAGGATTTGAAATTATATACTGCTGTCCCTGTAGAGGTAATATTTAATTGCAAAGTGACGAAGGTGCAGCCTGTTTAGATGTGTGTATTTTGCGTATTATCAAGCCAACTTGTCGGGGGGTGGTAGTAAGGAAATAAGAATTTTTTATATAGGTTTGAAGCAAGCTGTTGTTTGGGTGCTCCTGCCTGCAAGAATTCCAGGGCTGTTTTTTCTGGTGGGTCAGAGGGGAAGAAGAAAAATGAAGCGTGCTTCATGGGAAAGATGCATGTGGTAGTGACCTCCTGCGTTAGAGCAGGGTGCCATGGGCTGGGTATGGGTAGCACTGAGACGGGCAAGCAGAAACACTTTGCTTTTATGATGGTTCCCCATAGTCTCACCTTGGGTTGTATTGTAAGCGCGGCAAAAAATTACTCAGAAATGTCCGTCTGTCTCCCCAGCCCCATGCTGGTTCCTGGGGCACTGCGTGGACCTGGGGAGCCCCTTCCTCCTGCACCTGGAAGGGCCATGGGGCCACCCATCGTATGGAGTCCCTGCCTGCTTGGGGCTGCACAGGAGACGACGAGGGCAGGCACCCCCGCCTTCCTTTGCACAGGTCTCCGTGCGGCAAGCTCGGCGGTGTGCTGCTGTGCAAGGCAGTGTGCCAGCACAGGGGCTCTCTGGGGAGAAGCAGCCCCGCAGGTGTCTTTTTTTTTCCCATTGCTACATTATCATTTTTAATGATCTCTAATAGCATATTTGTCTGTCCCACAGTCTGGGAGCTGTGCTTGCTGGTATCCGCAAGTGAACGCCTCATGGCTGGAGGTGCTGCAGACTGAAGCTGTGGTTTCCAGCTGCGTATATTCACATGCTTAATGAAGGTTTTCTCTTTTGTTCGGTGCAGGGTCGTATCTGCAGAAAAGCTGGCAAATCAAAAAAGTCGTTCAGTCGAAAGGAAGCTGAAGCAACATTTAAGAGTTTGGTGAAGACCCATGAAAAATATGGGTGGGTCACCCCGCCTGTCTCTGATGGCTGATGTTAGCAACCCGCACTTGACAGAAATGGCGAACAAAAGTACTGTGACATCTCCTCAGTGCTGCACACCGCCCATCCTTTTCTACTTCAGCTTCAGTTACATACCATGAATGTCAAGGAGACATCTAAGTTATTTATGAACAGATGTGTTTACAGAGGGAGAGGAAAAAAACATGCTGTCTAGGATTATATTGCAAGACTGGAGAATGGTCGTCGTCGAAGTCACTTGAGCGGATGTTGAGATTGCGTCATTTGCCCCCATACAGCCACATTGTCTTCAGCTTCTTTCCATGACAGCAGCACCAAACAGCAGTACTGGGAAGTCTATCCATTACTGCTCAGTTCATTTAAATGTAAATGAAACAGTTAATATTTAATAGGGAAGCAGTGCATTGCAGGTACATGTTTGCTGTGCTGTTTATCTTTGTCTCCTAGCAGGTCAACATAACTTGAAGATTTGTCTTTATGTGGAACTGTGGTCTGCTGTGACTAAATTTAGACCTCATTTGTGCTCTATATATGACCTTTAATTCATAAATGAAACCGGAATTAAAATGGTGAAAGGTCCTAGTGTTGACAAATGATTAAGTGGAATCGCCCAACCGGTTACAATGTGCTATCTATGCTGATATTGTCATGTGCTGTTCAGAAATAAAGCAGTGCAGTTAGCTGAAGGTCAGGTGTTTTTTTCAAACACATCCACAGCAGGGCTTGGAGTGGTTGGTGGTAGCAGAAGCATAGTGACTGTGCCTGTACCTTCTGCAGTCGCATGTGGCCCCTCAGTTCTTCAAAACGGCAAAACGAACAAGTGGAAATGGACAAAGCAACCTTTAAAATTGTCTGCTGAATTTTAAAATGATATGCTGGTAACAGAGTAAAAAATTTCAAAGCAAATGAAACATGGTTTGTAAGATGATTGCATGACTGGATTTTTCTTTTCTATTTTTACTCAATAGACATTGTATGTACTTAGAGCCCAGTATCTGAGAAAACCCACTGATGTATATAAATGTCCTATTATTTAATCATTAAGATTTAAGTTTTCTGGTAAACAAATGGAAAAACTTTCTAAGGGACTCCATAAAAGCTAAAGGGAATGTTAAGAGTGGTATAAGAAAAGCATTTAAAAATGTGGATTCTGAATGGAAAATCGTATTGGACACATGCTGAATAAAATCACCAGTATCGTTTTTGCTGCCTCAAGAATTCAATCATTTTGGCCAACTTTAGTATTCAAAATAATAGATCTCCTATAGCGAAATCATACGGTGGCAGTATTTTGATTAAAATCAGGACAGTATTGTTTGTAGGAATCTAATTTGGAGGGGGAAGAAGTGTGTGCTTGAAAACACTTTCCATTGTATGTCTAACACAAGACCCGATCGAAGTGGTTGACTGGGTTCTGGCTGTGTTACAGCAGCAGTGGAGACCGCGCAGAGGGCTTGGGAGCTTGGAGTTCTGTTTGAAACTACACACAGCAGACCAAAGAGTGGCAAAGAGTGAAGGAACCGGAGCAAAATGAAGAAGCTGCAGTGCAAATATTCATGTACTACTGGTGAAAATTTAGTTACTCATATTTATGAACATTTTTTTGCTGTCTGCTAGGAAACCAGTATGTTTAGTTAGGCATCATGTAACTTGCAGTCCCTAGTGGGAGTTCCTGAAAACGTATAGAGGGATCTAGCACTGGAAGGCATAAAGTCTGTTGCATTTCCCTTCTGAAATACTCTTCCTTTATCAGTGCAGTGAAATACCATTAAAAGCAGCTTGAAGGTGTGGTTGAAGTCTGTGGTGTGGGGGGATATTTCTTCTGTGTTTCAACCTTTTTTTTTTTTTTTTCCTGCCAGCGGGTTATTTTAAATTTTCCTGAGAACCGTGTCTTTAATATTTAATTAAAGGGTTAGCTAAAAGGAAGGTAGTGGGTGGATCGCTACCGCTTCCCTCAAACCTACTTATTATGTATCTTCTTAAGTGTGCTTTAAATAGTTATAGCAAACATCATTGCTAAAAATCACAGTTGCTCTCTGGCTGTAGGAGGTTCTCTGTATGACTTGGAGTCTTGGAGCTGTAGGAGGGGCAAATCAAAAAAACGCGGAGTGCTTTGAAGCTGTAGCAGAAGGGGAGCAGAGCGCCTGTGATAAGCTACAGCAACAAATAGTCCAAGGAAGAAAGAAGCAAAAGTATTCTGCATGAACTAGGGCAGGCTGAAGTTCCTGCCGCACCAAAAATAAAAATGCTCCTATTGAAGAGACAGCTTACAGCGGGAGCAGCCTGTGCTAGGGCGAAGTGCAGGGAAAAGGGGACAGCAGGGAGCATAGAAGCATTATGCTTCTGACCAGGGAGGAAGGGGGTCGCTAGGAACTGTAGGTAATTAAGAGATTTAGAAAGACGGCTGATCTGTTTTAAAGGCAACTAGTACATCGTTGTTGTCCAGCTGTGTCAGCAGCTTGTGCCTCAGTGCTATCGCTGAAGAACAGGTTCTAGTTTTTCTGCACCCAACAAACCAAAAAAAAGCGAGTGAGGAAATCAGGAAAGGAAGGTGTGTGAGAGAAAGGAGGGGAGCAAGGTCTAGATGGGGTGGGGAGAATGTAACTGGACAGCTGAAGCACAGAGGGAAGCAGCTTGAAGGGGATAAAAGGAGGAATCAAGGGAGTGCAGCACAGCGAGGTACCAGAACGAGGCACCAGGGAGGCCTGTAGGACAGGAGTTAGGTGGAACCTACTACAGGAGTTGATTGCAGAGCTGCTCCAGGTGCCCTTATGCTGAGGGAGCCTCAGTGAAAATGGTCCTGTGATGTCCTTTTTGTTTCTGTCCTAGAACGTGATGTCTGCTTCCTCCTTGCTCCATCCTCCTTCTGGCAGCCGTGAAGGCTTTTAAGGTTTGCAGCTGTGGTGAGAAACTCGAATCAGGCCATCAGCTCACTTCCATGACTGAAAAACAGATTGTGTCATTCCCAAATCCTAAACTTGGGGAGGCCGAAATCAAAATAGATTGGCCAGTCTTCTGCTTCTGTCAGAGTTTCTCAGTATCAAAGAGGTGGGGGCATTTCTTTTGCTTATAGTAAATGTCAGTATTCCCCCTTTACTCAGTCCAAAAACTCCTTGGGGCTTCTTGTGAAATCAGCAGCCAACACAGGTCCTCCAGTTCTCATTAGAGCCATTTAATCAGGAATATTGTTTTCCATCTGCTGCCCCCAGAACAGACGATTAGTTTGAAAGTAGCATCTGAGGAGGTGTGAAGTGGTATTAGGAAATCGCTTCCTGGCTTTTTAAGAATGTGCCCTTTAGGAAGAGCTTCTTTACGTCTGGAAAAGCTACTTGGCTGAGCACAGGCATGGGATGAAGAAAGCTTATGGTAAAGGCAGGAAGCTGTCTCTGAATATCAGAACACTGAAGGATCTCCACAAAGAACAGAGCTGATGATTTATATGGGAACATGTTGCTGTGACATTAGAAATTGGTTGGAAAACTCTAAAATCAAATCCTCAGCACTTCTTGAACTTGCCTTGTTTTCTCTCCCAACAGCAAAGTATCTCCATTCCAGCCTGCACTTCAGTCCCAAGTCCGAAGGAAGATAATAGGTATGGTGTGTTTCTTTGCAGCTGAAACACTGCGTCAGATGAAAAAGGGCTCAATTCATTCTCCTTGTCCAAGGCTGTAAAGAAGATCCTAAAATGGAGCTTCTTGTATAAATAGTAGGGTTGAGACAAATCCAGGTGATACAACTGTGCAATATATATGGGTTTAGAAAACTCATTTAGAGGGGCGCACTCGAAGTCACAGTCGCCAATCAGTGATAGCTATCGCAGCCAGTGCCCTGATGTGTGCGAACTTACCATTCCACAAGAACATGTGGAAGAAACCTTTTCTTGATATGCCAGCTATGCAGAGAATACATTGTGGAGCTAGCTGGCACTGGCAATTTAAATCTGTTTTTTCCTGCTATGTTTTACTCTTCTTTCAAGACGGTTAAGCACAGCCATAGTGTCTCACACGTGTCTCTAGTTTTATGCTCACATTAAAACCAGCATGGTTATTTACAGGACTCCAGTGAGATGGCTGGATATGAGCACGCTTTCCTTGCCAAGGAGGGTTTTCGAGGACAGCCGTCTTGCAGCTGAGTGCCGGGGTGTGGAGCTTTGCAGGTGTGCTGAGGATTTACCTTTAAGGGACACGTGGGCAGGTGTGATGCATGCTCAGGGACCTGAAGGCTTATCAGCCTGACGCTGGGAAGCATTTGTGTAGTTAGTGGGAGAGGTTTGTCTCTTCCATGCAGAAGGTGAATGCCAGAGAAGGAATGTTCCTCTCAAAGTGTACAATGAATTACACTAACAGCATTAAGCAGGCCAACCTGCCCGCACAGTGTAGTTTTCCCATTAGTGTCCCCCCAGCCCTGGCAAGCACCAGCCTATATTCGGTGGCAGACAGCACATTTCAGAGGATGACAGCCAGAAGAGAGGTTGCAGAAAAGCTCCTGGAGCCTTTCCATCGGGGGGAGCAAGCCTCCGAGCTTATCTGGGCAGTGTGCATCCTGCCCGGTATCCATACACCGATCCTGCAGATACTTCCAGCGTGGATGTGAGCTGGGTTGGGTCAAAGTGTTCAGTGCATCCCTGACCTGGGTTCAGACCTACGGAGCAGATGGGTTACTAAATTTGCACTGGAGGTTTTTGTGCAAGTTAGTGACACATCTGAAGTTTTGCTCTGCTTGCTCTGAAGAACAAAGCAGCTGTCAAAGTAGGTCTGAGGACAAATAGGTTGGAAGTGAGTCAGCTGCTATTATCAGCACAACTGCACCGGAGAGGTGGCTTTGTTTTGTACATGAAAGGGTGGGGATGAGGTCCTGCCATGAGAGCAGCCCTTAGGACATTGCAGGAAGTTTAAAAAGACAGAGCTTGCCTCCCTTTTTCCCCTACTGTATTATTGACTGTTTAATGACATCTTCTTACACTTGCATTGCAAATTTTGCTCCTCTTTAAATCACTTCCAAATTTTACTAATATGGTAAGGGAACCTTAAAGCAAGTTGTGTTACAATTCGCATTTTAAACCTGCCTTTCACTCTAGAAGCATGCAAATGCCATGCTGACACCTGTCAAATCTCACCGACAGCTTCCTCACACTAGCAAGTCTTGGACAAATCAGCGATGACGGTAGTTGACACACAAAAATAGAAACTGTAATTTGGATGTTTGAATTGGTCTTTTCCCTGATTGCTTTGTCTTTCTGTTTGATTGACTTCAGAACAGAACATCAAGATAAGAGCGGTGGAACTGCCTTAGCGTTATTTGTTTATTTATAACAGTTCCTTTTGTTCACGCTGCTCAATAAGGTGGTGATAAATATTCATTGCAGTTGTGCTTCACCAAATGGGAAACTGGAGATAATTCCTCACACTCTGAAAACTTTGCATTTCATGCTTAGTGTTTGCCCCCACACTTGGCATGCATTGTCTCTTGCTGTCAAACATGCTTGTGTTTCTTACTCAGTGACCCCACATGTTTTAACTTACATTGATTGACTAACAGAAAAATTCGAAGCATGTCTCAGGTTCTCTCCACAAAATCAATGAAATGTAACGGAACCAAATTGGATTGTCTATGTGATTTAGAAGAGTTCTTCACTTGCCATTTGCATTAAAAAGATTCGTAGACCTTTGCCAAAGATTCCCCCTCTGAAGTTTCTCCTCACAACCCAGACTTTGAATTCAGCACAAAAAATCCATGCTTTCATGAATTACCATGCATCTTAGGAATGAAAGCAGAGCAGCCTTAAGAGAAATTTAAACTATTTCTTCATTTGGGGTGTCAGCCTGACAATGCCCTGAGTATCCTGATGCAGCTTTGAATTTAGCCCTGCTTGAAGCAGGAGTTTGGACTAGATATCTCCATAGGTTCCTTCCAAAGTAAATGTTTCTATGACCCTGTAATATTATTCAGAGGTATTGGGGAAACAAATTTCATGGCCAAAAATATGTCTCTCCTAACTTGTGAACCTGATCCATGAAGCTGCTAAATGTGCAACTTCAGTCACTTTCAGGAGGCTGTCCTCCTTGCTTACAACTCACTGAATAAAATGATTATAATAGTGATAAGAAGCATTTTCCATCCTGTTATGCTTGAGAAATAGTTTGTCAACCATAATCAAAGCCACAGCTGAGTGTAAATGAAAGGAGCCGGAAAAGCTGCATACAGGCAAATTCAAAAAATTAATTACGCTGGCACAAATGAAAGGAGAACACCTGGTGATTCATGAATTGCCACATTAGCACATGCTTTCTCCTGAAGCTGCAGAAGTACTTCATGCTATGTGACCTTCTTGATGGCTGAAGGTTGGAAGGAGGGTGAACAGGCAGAAGGTGGTGCATATGGTGTCGTAGAAGGTGAGTCAGCTACTTCTGCGCTCCATGCATTCTCAGTTATCCAGAAGAAATCAAAGCTGCACAAGTCTTCAGGCTTCCCACCGTCTTCACACGGGAGACAAACTTCTAGGAAGGGCCAGCTGGTCGTGGCTCAGTACCATGAAAGACTGAAAAATGTTTCCCTCAGTAGAGAGAATACGAAGGGAAGCACGTAAAGCAAACCTGGAACTTACAGATGGCATCTTCTGCGGGGAAATTGTCTACACCTGAAAAGCAAGTTACCACACCTGAGGTTGCCTTGCATTGCAAGGCTTTCGTGATTGCAAAGGCGAGCCATTCTTGAATTCCTAGGGCCAAAGCTCGTGTTACCAATCTGCCCTTGTTTTAACCTGTACCCTGTAAAATTTCTGCAGATTAATGTCTGAGTAAAAAAAAGGTTTTGCTGGCATTTCTGACAGGTACTTCCACCTGGAATGGGTCACAGTGCAGCACATCTGCTTGTGCTTTCTGTCCTCATTCTGCTGCACAGCAGATCCCAGCCTGGTCAATACACGTGGTTCCCCTGGTAGAGTCAAAGGACAGTGTCAGGACCTGGATCTGTCTTTCCTGGTGTGCTCTGCATCAATGTTCCTAGGAAAGCCTTCTGTGAAGACATTTATTTCGACACTAGTTCTGAGATGAAGTTGTGTTGTCAAGTACCCCTCCCTCACAAGCACAGTCAGAGCACTTGGAAAAAACAAAGGGACTGAACAAAGAACTAATGTGTTCGAAGTGACTGGCCCTAGAGCACAGCTGTTAACATTGCAACAGTGAGCAGTGTTGTGATTCAGCTCCTCTGTCCTCTGCAGGGTGCAAAATGGAACAACACAGGAAGCGCAGTTGGTTTAGATGTAATGTGTTGCAGGAGCAGCTCTGCTGCTTTCAGAGAGCGCAACCGGTGCCCAGCCTGTACATGGCCTCTTGCAGACAAGGTGTGTGGAGTTGCCGGCCACCTCTCCTCCATCACCAAAAAGGAAGAATCTGACTCTTGTCCTGGCCTTTTGGCCAGCTCTTCTACAGGCACTTGGTTGTTATTCCCAGTGTCCCAATATTTGGACCCAATTCAAGACCGAAGCTGAGACAGACTATCCTATAATTCTTTCCACCTTAATGCTCATAAGGCTTTCAGATCTGAGGCATAACTATATGCACACCTTCTGCAGCACTTGGGCTGTAAACGACAACTTTATCTCAAAGCCTTTTCTGCTCTTCATTCTGCAATGGCAGTTCCAAATTCAAAGATTCCTGCCCATTGGAAGTGACCTGAAGAGAGAACGTGTTTCTTGATATGAATTTCACTGGCAGATTACGTGATCAGGCTGCTGTCTACTCAGCACTTCATGCTCCAGCTCTCAAAGTGAGACAGTGGACACTGCCCGCAATACCCACAGTAAATTCTAATGTAACAGCCTGGGTACGTGTGGTAAGGGTCCACCAGGGTGAAGGTGGCAAAGGAGCAGCCAGAAGCAGCATCCAAAACAGCACGCGTGCTGACCATAAATTATTGTAGGTAACCACGGTCCTGGGAGAACTTACGCATTCATTGGAAGGAAAAAAGAAAAACAACAGAAGTTATTGCAGGCTCCTGAAGGAGAAGCTTCAGTTTATCCTGTTTATTTCTTTCGAAAGCTACTGGCAGGGGAGAACATAAATTCCTGGCAGTAAAGCAAGCCAGACTGAGAGGGACGAGAAGTCAGAAGGTGCCTAGAAATGTACAAGATTGCCAGGAAATTCTTCTTTGTACCTCCTTCTCCTAGAACATTCAGTTAGTACACCTTTCTACCTTCCCAGTCTTTACCCAAGTACATTTGGTTCATAACCAAGAGATCTTGTCACTGACACCATCATGGGCCAGTGTTGACTCTGTTTAAATGGAAAATTGTAAGTTTTGGTGGGAAGGAAAGCAGTCACAAATGTTTGTGTATTCTCTCTATCCTCGGTTATGCAGGAGTCTGTAAACTCGTCTGACTCATTACTGCTTTGCATAGCTGTACCTGATCTCATATGGTTTTAGGTAAGTTTTGTGCAACACACCAGCTGGAAAGAAAGTGGGAAGCTGCCAGTGTAACAAGTAATTGAAGTGTGTGCTTAACTTAATGAGCACAAATACACTGTGCTGTCGCCTTTGCGTGGTTTAAAGTGACAGCTATCTCTTCGTGATAGCTGGTGCATGAATCAAAGAGCTGACAGCCCTGACTTACAACGTGGTCGTGCCATCTCTGTCATTGAAATTAATTCCAGGGAATAAATTACCTCTTCAGGACACTTTTTCAAGTTTTGTCACGTGGCATGTGAGAATAGCTCTCGCGTAATGGAGAAATTGAAACGGCATTTTGTTTACCAGCGCCTACATCCTTTTGTCCTCTAATACTGATGCTGTAAAGCAAATGATGAAACCTGACGTGCACTCATTAACTCATTAAATCAAACAGCTTCAACTGAACAGGGCAAGGCAACAAAGATGGCTATTTATTTATTTATTTATTTAAAATGTTTGTCCAGATTTTTCTCTATATAAGAAAAAACTAGTAACAGGGTAGGACCTCCCCATTTCCAACTGCAGAATGTTTTCAAAGGCTCCTTAACAATGTCCTTAACTTCTCAGAGGCTAAGTTTACACTAAGGGAAAACAGTCCTTTTAAAGCACACTGCTTCCACCTCCCACAGACCTGTCCTGCCCCCAGCTCCCGACAGACTCAGCCAAACCAAGAACACCATTGCTGCATGGGTGACCACACTGCCAAAGCTGAGTCAGCGTCTGTAATGTAAGAGGCTGGTTCAAGCAGCAAGTCAAAGCATAACCCCTTGCAGGTGTTATTTCAATTAGATTATTTCAATCTGGAAGAGAAACATTGAGGTATCTTTGGTGGAATCCACTCACTTGTGAGACAATACAAAGTCCTAACCTCCTTGACCTCGGGAGGAAATAAGCAACAAGAAATTGTTTATTTCACTGTTCACTATTTCACCAGAGAGACCTCTTTTACTAAGGGCTACGTATTGAAAAGATACATTTATTCTTCTCAAATCAATCATCGGCTGCTGCCTAATGGATAAACCTGCCAGATTCCTTTCGGTGAGACAGAAATGGAGGGAGGAGAGTAGGGGAAGGGGAAAAGGAAGGAAAGCAAAGTTGACACCGAGCAACCAGCAAAGGTGTTATGTTCTGGACTGATCTAGCCAAAGGGAGCAAATTGAGAAGAGCAGCTGGCAAGAACATGCACTCAGCTGAGACAGACAAGCACCTTCACGTCCCTCCTTCTGTACTCTCACTGTTTTCCACTTTCTATCAGTAAGGCAAAAATCCAACAAAATGACTCATGCAATTAAATCTCAGCTCGTAGGAAGAACCCCACCCTCCCTTCATACCTCAGTCCCTTCCTTCCTGAGCAAAGCAACACTTTGAATTGGACCAGAGAAGTTACTTTAGAGAAAGTTTCACTTTGTCTTCCATCTTTGAGGTCAAAAGTAATTAAAAAAAAAAAAAACAGTCCATTTTATCAGCACTAGGCAAAAGCATGTTTTTTTTTCCTAAATGAAAATAACCTTTTACTTAGTGTAAAGGGATCCAGATACCTCAGAAAGTGGCCCTGTGGAAACCACTAAGGGTTAACTACGGACTTCCCATGGGACCCAGTGGATAGGACACAATGGCTTCCCCAGATTGCTCCAAACGCAGCAATGCTCAGTGCTGGAGTGAAGGGTGCAGACAGCGCCTGCAGTGCCTCAGAGCTGTGTGCACCCTCAGAAGGCAGGGGCAGCGGGGGGTGGGGATAACCATCACATTGTGCTGCGAGCTCTGATTTCATCTCTTACTGCACCTGGTCCCAATGGAAATTCTATCATACTTAAAGCTGGTCAAAAAGGAATCTTGGCATTCATACTGTGCGATGTGTGAGGCAGCTTTAGCCAGTCAGTGACTTTATTGCTAGGATCTTCAAAGGCTCTGAACATGCTGTGCAAACATACAGGAAGATACACTGCTTTTCCAAAAAGAATGTCTAACAATATTCTTATATCTCATAATCTTTCAATATTACTCACAAATTCCATTCTGTGTTCTTGATGTGCAGTGAAAACAATGATTTCATCTTGTGCTAGGCAAGATGTGAAACGGGCATCTGTTTTTTATTAGTGTTATAAGGTAGAGATGTTGAGATCAGTACAAATGAACTGTGCAGCTGGATGAGACAGTCATCTAAGTGCATCCCAAGGAGGGCTTAGAGGAGAGCATCCTGCGGGTCAGAAAGCTCCAAGCTGGAGCAGGGTTATCTCCTTCAACCCCTTGCTCCAAGAAAGGCCAGCTCCGAGATCAGGTCAGGTTGTTCAGGGTATTGTCCAGATGTCCCCGAATATCTCAGAACGGGGACATCCTGTCACCTCACTGGATCTGTGTATGGCAGTGCCTGTATCATTACCAGGATGGTATTATCCATTTAAAATTCTGAAGTGTTGAAGAACTTTCTATTTTCCTTCCAATGCTCCTTCCTTTGTATTGACCGTGGAGGGCCATTTGAGACAGCATCATCCATTTATTCGTCTTTCGTTACGTTCTTCTTCATTAGACTGCCTTGTAACATTCTCAGGTTTTAACTAGAACAAATACCCATGTGGCCTCTGCAGATTTTGCTAACTCACTCTTCACAGCCTCTCCAAGTGTCCAAGCATTTAGTTTTACACAGATCAGCTGTTGAAGCTAGCTGATTTTAAACATTTGGCATTTTGAATCTTTTACTATCCTGAAAATCGATTTCTCAGTCCTAGTCGGTTTTCTGTTAAACAGTCTGACTTTGAGCCATAACAAGATTCTGCATTTTTATAGCTGCTAAGAAAGGATTTCCTCAAAGGCTTTGGGGTGATTAATTACATGAAGTTTTCCTTTATCTGTTGTTTTTTTTTTTTATTTTTCTTTGGTTATTTTGTTTTAGTTTCAGATGATCAATTAAAACTCTGTCAGCTAGAGGCACAAGTCTTACTGGCTCCTGATTATCTAGATAACTCAGAATGGTTTGTTTTTTTTTTTTAAATCTGAAAACAAAACCCAAACAGAACAAAGCAGATGCTCAGCATTTTGATTATCCTTAACCACATAGCACAAAATCAGGTTTCAGTAAGAAATTAAAATGTCTATTTTCATAGGGAATATATATTATTTTATACACTACGTAATACATGTAGAGTGCAACATATGTAAATGTGTGTAGATAAATGTTTACATTATACAATATAATATATAAATATATTAAATAATATGATAGTGAAGTATATTATATAATTTATGAATAATTATATTAGCATATGCATATATGTTGGGTCATATAAATGTATCACAATATGCATATAGAGTACATATAAAAATTGTAAGTACTAATACATTAAGGTAAAATTTTAAAATATTAAATGCAAAGTATAGATGAAACAAGCATTTAACAAATTTAAAACAATAAAATGAAATGCTGTTATAAATGTATAATATACATTGCCTATAGAGTATGCATTAATATTATTATACTTCTATATTGTTATGACGTGTTATATCCTACAACACAGTTTCCTTTGCAGCTCTTGAACGTCAGCCTTACGTCCTTTACAAGCTCGTGCACACACACCAACTGGGCCTCTATTGAACAGGCTACTCTTTTCGGTGTCATTTTGCATTTGTACCTGCCTTTCTGTTTGTCAGAATGCTCCGGTGCTTCCTGTCCTCATAAGACTGCAGCATTACTCACAAGCCCAGAACTGGCATGTCTTCAACACTGTCTGCGGAGAAAGTTGCCATTAGGAAATCATGCAGCTTCCTAGCGATGCCCTTAATTGCTCCTTTAAGCACTCAGGGGATCAGCTCTTCTGTGGACTCATTTCCCTCAGGAGCTGGAGTACAACCAGTAAGTGCTTCAACGACTAAATGTGCACTCCTGGAAAGCCACCGCTTCAGTGTTATGCATACACACAGTGCCTCAGGTGCATCTCTTCCTTTTAACACTAGATATTTGATCTTCAAAATCCTTCCAACATTCCTCTTATCCACAGCCCGCTGCGATTTCTGCATTTGCTTATTATTCCGACATGTTGCAGGATTTCTGTTCCCCTCAGAAAGCTCCTCCAGCTTCACAAGTGTCTCCTAGTGTTTCTCATTTGCCCTCCCGCTTCCCACCCAGGGACAGCACCTGCACTCACAGCTAAAGTCAGTCTTGCTTGGAAGCACCAAGCAGTTTGTGAAGGGACACATCTCCATGAGAATGAGCAGACAGTGCTTAAAAGGATCATAGAATGATAGAATGGCTTGGGCTGGAAGGAACCTTCAAGTTCAAGCCCCTGCCGTGGGCTGGTTGCCACCCACTGGATCAGGCTGCCCAGGGCCCACCAAGCCTGGCCTTGAGCATCTCCAGGGATGGGGCACCCACAGCTTCTCTGGGCAGCCTGTGCCAGGGCCTCACCACCTTCTGAGTAAGGAATTTCCTCCCAACATCTAACCTAAATCTCCCCTCTTTTAGTTCAAAACCGTTCCCCCTTGTCCTATCACTATCTGCCTGTATAAAAAGTCACTCCTCCTCCTGTTTATAAGCTCCCTTCAGGTACTGGAAGGCCACAATGAGGTCTCCCCGGAGCCTTCTCTTCTCCAAGCTAAGCAAGCCCAGCTCCCCCAACCTTTCTCCATAGGAGAGGTGCTCCAGCCCTCTGAGTATCCTTGTGGCCTGTCTCTGGACCCACTCCAACAGCTCCACATTTTTCTTACACTGGGGGCCCCAGGCCTGGAGGCAGCATTGCAGGTGGGGCCTCACGAGGGCAGGATGTTGATAGCCAGACCAGACAAGCTCGAAGCAAGGAAACGCCTGCAGTGGCACCTGTCAAAGGAAACGGTTTTCATTTGGTGTGTGCAGTGGTTCCAAGAAAGCATTTCTTGTGCACACTGCTCCCATCAGTCCCAGACCACCCTGCTCCTCCAACGATGTGGGCTCATGGAGGCCTGGCCTACATCCCGAGGCAGTACTGGGAGACAGCGCTTCTGAACAGCTTGTTGAACAAGGTCACCCCTCTGAAGAGCGCTTATGTAACGAGAACTGGTGGAGCTGTCGTCACGGGCTGCACATGCTTCTGTTTCTTCTGACAGGCCGTTTCTGGGCCATCTCTTTCATGGTATTATCCATAAGGGCAATTTGTTGCTGCTGGCACTCATCTTCCACACACAAGGAAGTGAGCGGCTCTGGAGCTAGAGTCAATCTTTCTGTCTATGACTTTCAAGCTCCGGAGGCAAGCAGAGTGGCTTCCCAGTAATCACGATGCTTTTGTTAAAATCCTGTCCCCAGCCCTTGCACAGAAACAAGTAGACAGCTTTGCTTGGTGCTACCAGTCATAAATGCAAACGTTGTTCTGACTAACTCTTTGAGACTTTTTACTTCCTTTTATGATCAGCATCTGCTGTTGAATTTTGCACAGTAAGGCCCTTCCACTGGCAATTTTTGCAATTAGCCTCACAAAAAGGTATCATTCACATCAGTCCCTGTACATTCTCTCTGTAAATTAATGGTAATTTGTTGGCAGTCACTCATTTCCTACTGAGATCTCTCTATTCTCCCATGTACTGGCGTGTTTTTTTTTTTTTTTTTTTTGGCTTTAAACAAGCATAGAGTAGTTTATGAAAATCCAGTATTTCAGTACAGCTGTGTAAATGGCAGCTGACTTTATTCAGCTAGGTTTTGCTGAACACTTCCCTACGGGAGTGGGCGGGCACTGGCACAGCTCCCCAGGGAGGTGGTGAAATCTCCACCTCTGGACATTCCCAGGAGCCAGCTGAGCCTGCGGCTGGGCCTCGAGCCTCGAGGCTGGTCCTTCTTGGTGCAGGGGCTGCACTATGTAACCTCTGCAAGTCCCCTCCCACCTAGCCTGCCCTATTGTTTCCATGCTTTTGTGTTCTCTGTTTAGCAGAGTTGACTTGAAACATTGCTTAGTTTACCTCAGAACATAGCCTGGAAATTCATCTAGAGAGACAGAAAATGATGTCAGCTTTTTGTAGACAGTTGGCATAGTGCAAAGAATACTGGAAAATACCCTTATTCCTGATGTTTACGTTTTCAGATCAAATCCGGCTTGCCATGTTCTGTGCACTTCAGGAAAGGACTGTACTTTCTGCTTTCCTTTCAGTAATCTTCACAGAGGTCAGCAGTTAGTCTGTTATCACTGTGCTGTACCAAGACAGACTTTGTAGTACAAAATCTTGATGTTTTGCTCTGTGCTCAAACTTCTCAGAAAGCCCCCCAAAATTATTTTTTATCACTAGTAGTACATTATCCCTATTCCTTCTTCTCAGAGAGAATAGCACAGTCTCTGTAACAGCATGATCAGGGATTTCAGATTATTTTAACACTGCAAAGCTTTTATATAACATCAGTTCTTAATAAAGCATGTCATTTCCATGACCTGTTGCAATTTGTCACAGGAAGCATCAAAAAGCAAGTTATTATTTGAGGGTTTTGAGTGAGTTATTTTGAGAGTTTTCTTAAACATGGGATGTGGATTCAAATCCTAATGGGATGTGAAAAGCAGAACAACCAGATTTTCCATAAGAAACAAACTGGTTGTCAGTCGTGATGACACTTTTCTAGGCTTTTTTTTGCTCCCCTTTTTCCAGTGCAAGGCATAGCAGAGTTGCTTGAAAAGGCTTTGTTTAAAAAAAAAAAAAAAAAAAAAAATCTACATTTTTAGAAAGAAAACTCAGATTAACTAAATTGCTTCCGATATTACCCAGCTGCTGAAGCCCCACCCATGGAGAAGTAAAATTCAGTTGCCTTAGCACTGTCTGTAAGACGTTCTAGAGTGTCAGCAGCATCTCCAGAGGGCTGGCTGACACCACATGGGACCTACCGGAGACTGAGCAGCATGCACTGTTACTTTTCTCCACAATTTGTTTTTGGGATGGTCTCACAGGCCACCTCAAAGCTCAGGCCCAGGCCCAGCACTAGCGTGGTGCAAGTTTGGGTGGATGACTATCTCTTGGCCAGAGCCAAAGGGAGCATGGGCTTTCACGTGCTCTCTAGTAACCAGATAATCCTGCCCTGAATTCAGATTTTAGCAGGAAATAAAAATGTCCTACAATTGCTCAGATCTGCCCTTTCTGTCTGAGACTTGTAGTCATTATGTACAGCTCATACTCTGCTTCTAGAGACAACATAACATTTACAGCTGAGCATATGACTTCATAAAAACAGGAGCAATGCAGATCTGTAGATATCTCGCCTCGTTCATATACTGCAAGAACAGCCATGAATGCAGCATTTTGAAACACAACTCACGAGCCTTGCACCTTTATAAAGTGCTATTGTAGTGGCAGCATGGTGCAGTGATCAAAAAGCCAGGGTGTAGGCTTATTTCTAGCACAGCAATCTAATATTAACAATCACAGAATCACAGAGTGGCTTGGGTTGGAAGAGACCTTAAAGCCCACCCAGCTCCAACCCCCTGCCGTGGGCTGGCTGCCACCCACTGGATCAGGCTGCCCAGGGCCCATCCAGCCTGGCCTTGAGCACCTCCAGGGAGGGGGCACCCACAGCTTCTCTGGGCAGCCTGTGCCAGGGCCTCACCACCCTTGATCAATGGAATCTACAGTTTCAACCCAGTCATATTTTATACTCTGATTTATGAAATTGTTGAATTAACAATGAAATTATTCCTTCCGCATTTTGGCAGATTCCACTGAATTAACTTGAATGAAAGTAAATGAAAAGGACTAGCAATACTGAACTGCTGTACATAGCCAGCAGAGGACACGGTGAGCATGCTGTTAAATCACTGCCCTCAGGATTGTCACAAGCTTGTTTCCGCATCCTGAAATGCAGTATTTATGTGCCTGAATTGCCAGAGGGTGTCTAAAGGCACTGAGCAGAAGAGATTGTCTGGTACATTACTGAAGGCACCCACTCAGGGAGCGATCCTAGAACCAGAAAAAGCTGAAGGCTGGAATCCCCCCGTGTAGGTTATTCTGTGCAATCCCCAGCTCAGAGCAGGGCTAGCCACCAGGCTAGAGCAGCTTGCTCAGCACCTCTCCCAACCAAGGTCTGAGCATCCCAAGGATGAAGATCCACCTGTCCAACCTGCCCCTGTGCTCAGCTCCTGCAGGGAAGAATTTTTTCCTTCTGTCCAGCTGGAGTCTCCCTTGCTGTACCTCGTGTCCTTTGCTGCGACTCCCATCACTTTGCACCGACAAGTGGCCTTACCTACCACTTCCTCTTCAGGCTGAGCAAACCTATTTCTCCCAGCCTCTCCCCACAGAGCAGGTGCTTCAGACTCCTAGCCATGTTGGTACTTGTTCACCGTTGGACTTTTAGGCAGAAAATGAATCATAAAGAGAATGAAACCTTTTCTGTTTACGAAAGTGAATGTAAAAGAATATGTGCATATAAAGATGAAATATGAGATTCAAATTAGCAAGAGAATGACAAGATAACAAGCAATCATTTTGTGCACAGTTTGTTCTTGCTTTATTGAATGCCCAAAGAAAACAGATAGCTACACTCAAAGTAAAGGAATCGGCAGATGATTTCAAGCTGGACTGCCTGTTACTTCTTTTGCATCTGTTCTCTCGGCACAGTATTGGTAATTAATGTATCTAAAAAGATGAACTAGCGCTGTAGAAAGATAAGACTGCTCATGCACATGTTGATGAAAAGGCATCAGGGAGCAGAGATAGAAGAGGACAGAGAATAATGAGAGAAGTTAGACCCAATGCAATAAATGAGACGCCTTCAGATTAGACAAGCACCACCTAAGGATACCTAGAGAAGTGGCTCCCGCTGCCTCAGCTCTTAGCAGTCAGAGGAACTGAGCTCACAGGAGATTAGAAGAGAGCAGATGTTTTTGAGAGATTGAAAGAGAGGAGCCAGGAAATAACAGAACAATCAGCTTAACTTCACGGCTGTCAATCTAGCACCTTCCACAAGCTCTAAATTATTTGTACTGCAACAGTAAAAAAATATAAATTCAGATAACCTAGGATGATTTTACATTAATTTATTCCCTTCCCCACCCTA
>VXAV01005770.1:118007-128990 GCA_013399715.1 Alectura lathami | reverse complement strand
AATTTATTCCCTTCCCCCCCCTAAAAAAAAAAAAAAAAAAAAGTATTACCAAGATGTAGAAAACCCACATATTTCTCATGTGTAGACCAGTTCAACTCAGCTGAGTGCACTTATCCATCTACACTTAAAAATCACAGAATCACAGAATGTTAGAGATTGGAAGGGACCTCGAAAGATCATCTAGTCCAATCCCCCTGCCGAAGCAGGAACACCTAGAGCAGATCGCACAGGAACGCACCCAGGTGGGTTTTGAATGTCTCCAGAGAAGGAGACTCCACAACCTCTCTGGGCAGCCTGTTCCAGTGCTCTGTCACCCTCACTGTGAAGAAACTTCTCCGCATATTTAAGCGGAACCTCCTATGTTCCAGCTTGCACCCATTGCCCCTTGTCCTGTCACTGGATGTCACAGTGAAGAGCCTGGCTCCATCCTCCTGACACCCACCCTTTACGTATTTATAAACATTAATGAGGTCACCCCTCAGTCTCCTCTTCTCCAAGCTGAAGAGACCCAGCTCCCTCAGCCTTTCCTCATAAGGGAGATGCTCCACTCCCTTAATCATCTTGGTGGCAAAAATACCCCCAAAACCAAACGAACAAAAAAACAGTCTCAGACTGAAAGTTAGGAAGTTGTAGGGTATAGAAATACATAATGAAATAAGTTTACTATAAACACAGTAAGGTCTGTGCCTATGCAAATGACAGGTTTACGAACAGGAAACAGATCAGCTGCGACTGCAGACCACGAGGTGGTGTGAACATGTCAGCCGGAGCAATTCAAGTTGGGAGGTGGGGAGGTGCCTTTTGCTTTATCCTTGTAAACTGTCACCCAGGAAGGTGTCAACTCATTGCTTCTGTAGGGTGTTAACCATGAATCCACAAGCGCTGCAAAGGACGTTACAAAAGATGGAGGGAGCTTTCCTCAGAAAAGAGCTATCTGCTCACGGGCCTGTAACATCCAGCTCCACCGCCACCTGTGGGAGAAGGTAAAATCTCAAACAAGTATGACCTCCCCTCCCTCTGCAGTTTGGAGACTTTCTCATCAATGGGACACGTAACCTGCTGCAGTCAGATTGCTGACAGCATGGCGAGGGCCTTACACCAAACAGTGCACGTACACTGCTACCCTGGCTGCCTAGAGGCCTCTCTGCAGCTGCCCTAAGAACGCATCCTCCACCCATCCCTCTTGGGGTTAATTCCTTCCCAGGAGGCTGAAGAAGTTGATTGGATCCCACTCTCCTGATGAAACTCCATCATCTAAAACCCACACTTGCAGGCTTAAGAGGATTTCAAACGAAGGCGGAGAACCCCCCTCAGAAATCCAGGAAGGGCCTCAGGCGGGGGGATGAGCAGCAGCCGGCACCGCTGTTCCGCTCTTTCGCCAGCAGCGTAAGATCCATTACACCTCGACCCAGACACACAACTCAAGGCACTCAGAAAGCCCTTGCCTGTAGGATGTGGATGAAGCTGTGAGCTTCTGCCTGTTCCTTTTTTAAAATGATGCATTCACGCCCTTTGCCTCCTTGCTGCGCTGCAGACAGAGCTGAGAAACATGATTTCTGCCTGCACAGACCATATTTCTACAAAATTTTACTGGTCCACTGAGAGGTGATCCACAAGTTCCAACCCCTTTCTGCACTGAAGGCATGTAATCTTGCATTACCAATGATATATTCAATATGACGATTTTGAAAATCATCCTTCAAAATAACGTACATGATTTATCATCGTAAATATGCCATCATGTAAGGAGCTCTTAAATGATTACTGAAAAAATCTTTTTTTTTCTTTTTTGTATTCCAGAGAACTTTGCACAAAGCCAGTTATGTTTTCTTGTTTAGTACAGTGGAGCATTTCACACATCTGCACAGATGGTTTTTTCTGTCACCAAGAGAAAAGCAATTTGAAAAATTAGAATATGAAGTTACAAGGCATAGAAACCCACAGCGAAAATTCCAGAATAACTGCAGCAGCGCCAACATCTCAACACTTCACAGTCCTGAAGCAGCCCAGGATGAAGGCAGTGACTATTTCCCTCTGCTCTCTGCTTGTCCTGCAGTGCTGGCCCCAGCGTGGGTCCCCATAAGAAGAGTTGTCAGCAAACTGGAAAGACCACTAGTGAACACGCACTAGGAGGGTCAGGAGGCTACGGCCTATGTTGAATGAGGAGAGGAGGCAGCAGCTGGGATTCTGCAGCCTAGAGAAGAGGCTGCTAAGGTGGGGGTCATAGGATCCACTTCATCAGGATCTCATATGCCCCCCACTGTTGTTCCTCAGAGCTGCCCAGCCAGCCCACTGTCACCGCTCCTGGGCACTGGAACTGTGGTGATGGCTGCTGCATCAATAGCAAGCCAAAGGTTAAGCAGGCATGCTCACTGATACAGGGCAAACAACCAAAGGAACCTGATTTTCACAGTAAAAAAACATTCTATATGGGCAAAGGATAATCAAGTGCACATCTGAGTGCTTTATATTTCTCCAGGAAATGCCAGTGCCTCAAATCAACACCCACAAAACTAGGCAAGAGCCATTAGCCACTCCATGCTGGAGCTGCGATGACTGATTTCTCTGTAAGAAACTGAACACTTGGAAGTCACAAAAAACCTTACCCGCTTCATCTCTCTGCTTGCTTTTCAGTGCCCAGCTCCAGTACTCCAGAGCCTTTACCAGCTCCATCTGCTGATTTTATTTCAGCATTTCCTTGGAGTCAGGGACCTCTGGGGGCTTCTGGCTCAACCCCGTGCTCAGAACGGGACCGTAATAGACGCTCACCAAGTGACTTCGGCTGGCTGACTCTTGAAAACCTCGGAGGAAGGAGGTCCCATTTAAATGTCATTCTATCAAGAAACAATACACGGTGGAGTTGTCTAAACTATTATTCTCTTTGTCAAATGACTTCTGTACATTTACTGTAACACTGGAAGACAAAAAAAAAAAATCTGATGTTTGAGTAATGACTGCAGATGAGGCATTATGAATGCTAGCTACACGCAGAGTTTTGCTGTGCTGCTCTGTTTGGAAGGAAGCCAAACAGCAGATGATAAAACAAATAGAAATGAAAGTGCATCTTTTCCTGTAAGTGACAACAAATTGCTCTGGGTTATGCATTTAAAGAAAAAAAAAAAAAAGACAGGATTATAGGCAAACAGGTATGTAGCCAACAGCCTGCTTAAATCTAACTGAACAGTAATACCAAGTGCAGAAATCAGAACTTCATTCAAAACAAGCAGCCACACTGTGAGAAGCAGACAAGACTACAGGTTTGTTTAGGTGCAAGACAGGACAGGCCACAGGAGCTGAATTCATTTCATTCAGTGCTAAGGCTAAATCTGATGTTTGTCAGCAGCTTTCCAAAGGTCAGTATACTTCAGGAAGTTGTGCTGACTTCTCATAGGCTTCAGATGTTCAAAGGAAAAAAAAAAATCCCCCTGGTGCCTTAATTCAGGGCAGACTAAACCGTCAACATTCTAGCAAACTCCCAGAGAAATGACTAACACAGGGCAATGCTGAAGACAGGGCTTTTGCATTCTGGGACTTCGCACGGTTCCTCACCACCTCTCTGCTCCTCCTCCTGGACTGTTCAACCATCTGCTGCTACCAGTGCTCAAAGCCACCCAGGCAGAGGCCCAGCCCTCTGACCCTTCAGAGTCACCGCACCTTGCTGAGAAAGGCAACGCCCAGCTTTTCACCAGATTCCCCCCTGGGAAGCTACATTTCCAGCCACTGCCTACGGTTCTGGGCATCTTGCTTCTTGGCAGCCAAGGCACAAGTGACTGGGGCAGAGCAATGGGCATAAGCAAACAGTATTTAAACAAATAAAACCCAACATCTGCGATCTTCTTTTTTGGGGGGGTATGTGTACTCCGTAATGAACACTGCACAACTGAGGATCAGTGCACAGACACTGGACTCCCAGTTTCTTGGCTCAAATCTCCCATTTGCACTTGACAGGAGAAAAAAAATAAAAAAATAAAAACCCTCCAAGAAGCCAAAAGCAAAGCAAAATTTTGTAGACAGTGCAGGAAAATGGTTCAGATATGGGCTCTTCTCCTGTGGTGATACCTGCTTCCTGCCAGTTGCCCCAGTCAGCTGTATCAACCAGCATTCTCAACAGCTCAGCCTGCCACAGAACTGAAACCTTTGCTGTCATCAGCTCAAACAAAGCTTAATCTGCTGCTCAAAGGCACCAACAGATGCGGTAACAGCAGCCACCAGTTCTGATTTCTTTACACAATTTTAACATTTGACCTTCTGATAATTTACTGGCGTCATCAGAGCACAGAAGCACTGGCTGTGCTGTAATCAGTCCTCCTTAGAGGTTGAGCGCTGCAGAGGGCTCTTCCTCCATTTCAAATACCCGATACGTAACAATAAATGCAAAGATGAAAACCAGTGCTAACTTTCATGCTTGATGCTGCTGTAAGGACTGTTTTCTTATACATTTTGTTAAGAATTCAGTTTATACTTCATGTATACCTCAATTCAAAAGAAAATTCCACTGCACAACTCTTCAGCACAAGGAGCTGTCAGAAAGCAACCTGTCCAGCCACAGCTCTCAGTTCAGAGTGAGCTCAAACCTTGGTTCTGGATACGCACAGCACAGCATTTAGCTCTAACAAGCAGAATGCAAGGACAAGGACTGTTTTTTTTATTAGCCTAGTTTATGGACTCTCAAGGGGACGATGAGCCCTGTCAATGCCTTTTCCTTGCATGAGATTGAGTATCTTACCAGAGGACATGTCATCGTTTCAGTTCTGCATCCCTCCCTCAAGAATACTCCCTCGGATGAAGTAGTTCAAGGGCAGGCAGCAGCAAGTCCGTTGCAGCAAGGTGCAGCAAATGGATCCAAGCCACACTAGGGCTTCATCAGTAAAAGCACATGCTGTGAACCCAGTCTGACAAGTAGCACAAATATTTGCATCACGTGGTCCTGCTGGAGGACAATACCTTGTGCCACCAGGCACTTTCCTTTCAGGTCAACTTGAAGGTAAAAAGAGAACCTAAGCCACAAAGGATGGAATGTAAGTTGTAAATTTCCAAGACAGTCAAGTAAATCACTCTTCTGGGCCTAGATAACCTTTTAAAAAAAATCTACTATATGACAATATACACATCACTTCTTAAAAAGTTATTTCACCTATGAACAAGTATCTCGCAGTAATCCAGGGACAACAACTCCTTGATGAAGTGACAGAGAACAGGTAACTGCCGTAGCTTCGACTGGCAGTCGCAGGCTCTCAGGCACATTTCACAACTGAGCCTGAGGCATGCTCAGAGCACCTGAAGATCTGCCTAGGGACAGTCCACCTCCCTCCCAAAGAACCTGCCGCTCTGAAGAAGAATCTCAGGCACAAGCGTCTGACAAAATGCATTCTGCATTTCTTTGCCAGGATGCTGGCCATTGTTTTGTTTGGAATAAACAAACTTGCATACATATTCCCTTACCCATTTTAAAAAGCCATGTTCGTAGCAGGCAGGTTGGGTGGTTGGTGGGGCACACAATCTTACAGCAAAGATGCTATTTCTTGACCTTGTACACTTTGAATGAAACCCCACGTTTGTTCTTTTAAATTCTGAAGGAACTCTTTGTAAGATTCAGCGCAGCTCCGCAGGCAGTTTATTTGCACATACCGCTGCTCCATTTCAAAGACAGTCTTTAGACTCTACCGGGGCACGGTCCATTGCCGGCAACAGACACACAGACCCACCAGTGACACTGAGCTTAAAAACAATAAAAGTAAGACACAATTGAAGAGAAATTTCTTTATAGTTTTCATTTAAAAAATAAAATAGGTGAAAACTTTAAAATAGGAATATCACATTCCAACTGAATTTTTAAAATATTCTTCCATGCTAAATAAAAGCAGAAGTCTGGATGTGAGCCTCATGGAAGCAGCCAAATAACAGAAAGAAATTTAATCTTTCACATTATTTGTATCAGTATCTTTACTTTCTTGGCTTACGTGACTGTTGTTATTTTTACTAAACTGATCTAAATCCTCAATTTTATTTTCTACTTCCATGGCACTGCTTTCCACAGGATTGTGGGAAGATTCTTCACCTACTTCTGCTTCCATTTTTGTGACTGAATCATGTTCTTTATCCTCCACATCCATTCCTTCCTCCGTCTGCACCGGTCTGCACTGCACTTCGTCCTCTGCTTTACCTTCTGATTCCTCCTCTTTCCTCTTGGCTTTGAACACTTCAACTCCCATCATCCTCAGGTAGTGAAGTCTCTCATTCTTGGGCACAAAGGCACGGAGTGACGTCTTTCCTTGCCAGCCACACAGCACTATGGGACACTGAAGATCTTCAGGTTTTCTACAGACAAGCAGTTACATTTGGTCAACTGGGAGAAACTGAATCTTGAAAACAATTTTATAGCCATACCCTGATAGATAAACGCACAAACAATAAATGCAATTTGTAACTATTTGTAGAAGATGCAAGTACGCTGTTCTTAACTACTACAAGTAAAAAACGTGTACCTGCCTGCCTACCAGCAAGCAAGCCAGAAAAAATAACCACGTCAAGGCTATTCATTTCTGCAACACAGAAAATGATTTTGTCTCTGAAGGTTGCTAAAAGTAATTTAAGCAACAGAGGGATGGAAGTACACATTTAAAAAGATCTCTCACGAGTTTCTGAAACTACCTAGGCAACAAAAATGAACATGGAAAATGTTTTAACTGTTTCCTACTCCCTACCAGAGGCAAATCACATGCAATGATCTGCTCATCTGTGGCAAAAGCAGCAGCTCTCCTTCATGAAGCTGAAGTCTACAATGGTTTCTGAACGTGCACAGGCGAAGACAGCCTCTGTCCCTTTTAGTTCTTTGTACTCTGTTTGGCTTTACTGTTGACCTCACTGCATCTCCACTTTTGGGTTTTTTTTTTTTTTGAGTGAAAATAAACTACTGTACAAACTTTAACAGTAAGTCAATGGAAAGCTGCACATCTACTTACTCAGGGTCTGGCTCATACTTCAGAACTATGCTTCCCATCGCTGGAGTCAAGGGAGAGGAAGAAAAAACAACAGACAGATGTGTTACTTGGTACAAGCTTAATGTTAAATGATTGCAATTAGAAAAACATCAAAGAAAACCAGTTTTGAGCCACCCAGCATGACTCTGACAGCTGGTTGGCAGTTACCTATGTCAATACCATCAACTATAGATAGTACCAGTGGGTTTTTTTTCTTTTTTTTTTTTTTTTTTTTTTTAATATTNTTTTTTTTTTTTTTTAAAGACTGAAATACGTATGGAGTTGCATAAGCAACTGCCACAAATGGCCCCCAGACCAAACAAATAAAGATATAAAACCACAGAGTGTATTAATTCACTCCGTAAATCTAGCAAGAACTTTTAGTTAAGTAAAATGAACGTAGGCATATGCCAGCCCAAACTTCAGAAGAAGTGTTTTCCCTATTTCGTCTCATCAAACATCAAAGTACAAGTACCAGTGATCACTTGGAAATAAAATGATATAAATGGATAAACTGAAAAAGGTCTTAATTTCTTCAAGTATCCAGCATGGAGGAAAAAAGTTTGGTATGAGTACACATTACTCCTGTAGTAAGGAAATCAAATACCTGTACCTAAATCTGATACATAGAATCATGAGAAACAACTGCAGACAACAAAGTTTCAACTGGACCAGGAAGAGCAACAAAGATCAACAGTGTACCTAAAATCCCTCCTCTTCAGTTCCTTGCACCGCTGCCTCCTGGCACTGCTGCATGAAGTCACAAATTTGGCAACTCCTCGGTTCTCTAGAGTCCACGAACCTCAAAGGCTGTGACCAGAAAGGACTACAATCCCTAGCAGCACACTGGGCTTAACTATCTAATTAATAAGTTTAAGATAATTTTCATCTGTTTTCTTTTTTTTTTTTTTCCCCTCAGCCTNNTTTTCTTTTTTTTTTTTTTTCCCCTCAGCAAATACAGTTAACATGTCAGGACTTTCACCCAGTTTTCCATTTTAAACATGCTCTAGGACGACTATTTTGGCATATCACCAACTAGAAGGCTTACCCATGTCTTTGACTTTCTTCTGTGTTTCACTGCTAAATTTACTTAAGAATGGATTCTCCTGGGTCAACAGAATTTTGACATCTTCTATGCAGACATTTATAATCCTTGCATGAATGAATGGGTAGAGAGTGTAAATTCCCTGTTTAATAGATAAATACAATCATTTCAAAAAGCAGCTTCTACTTCACGGAGGAAAAGTGTTAAAGCAATATGTGCTTCAGCCAACACCAGAAACCAGTTTTTACACTGTAAAACATACTGAAAATGCAAACTGCCCTTGATCTGACAAATCCAGGCCCAGCTGTGCCCTAGGCTCAAGAAGCAACCATGACACCTCCTTTGGAAATACGCTACGTGATTACCTCTTGTGCCAACCTGAAGGCGCATCCGAACTGCTCGCCGTCGCTGTTGCGAGACCAGACTTTTATCCCAGTGTTGATAACCTGCAAATGGCAAAGGCAATAAGCATCACTAGAGAGCACAAATGGTAAATTAACACTCTGAACTTTGTTCTTCCTCAACTGCTTGCCTATGACTAGGAAAAAAGTGCAAATGACACAACATTTTGCACTGGACACCTATTTATGTTCATATGAAAACTCATTCAAGGGAAAAAGGAATCCCCCCCACCAAAATACAGTTCTCTCTCAGGGCAGACAACTTTTACTCCTTTCGATGTTGAAAACTGAACACCGTGAAGAGACAGTCTTAAAATGAGGGCACCTAACTACTGAGATCTAATTTTAATCTCTGTTTGAGTCAGAATTCTCTGTGATTCTGGGAAAGTCAATCAAGGACAGGATTTTAAAAAAAGAGATACTTAATATTAGGACACAAACTCTGTGGTACCCAAAGCCATAGGTGTAACATACCAGCTTCTTAAAATTTTGTCAGTTTTGTGGCCATCTCCTGCATCATGGGCAAATTGTGACAGGACAAGGGGGAATGGTTTTAAACTAAAACAGGGGAGATTTAGGTCAGATGTCAGGAGGAAATTCTTTACTCGCAGCTATCCGATATTTCTGGCAGGCTTTGAAAACTTTGAATACTCCCTGTAATTAAGGGGCTCATGTTACTACAACAGCATCAACATAAACTTCTGATTACTTGTGAAAGTACCTGAAGACCACAGAACAATTCTGGGATGCACGCAGCAGTTACACAGTCCCTTCCTCTATTTTTAAGTTCCCCTCCATCTGCCAAAATAATACCAATTTTAATCTTGGAGACTGGTATTTACCTCTCTGAGATAGTACTTCATCTCTTCAACAGGAGGGAAACAGGGGAAAACACCCATTCAGACTAAGAAAAGGCCTAACAGGGGGCTAATTCTCTATATAAACAGTAAACTCTGCAACAAAGTCAGAGGAGGCACCCACTGACGCTCATGACCTTTGCTGAGAGATGAACCATACCTTCATCTTCTCGCTGTTGTTGAGAAGCACGTTCCTTAGCTCCTTAGAAACCATGTACAGCTGCCTCTTCTTTCCTTCTTGAGTCCGGGTTAATAAATTCATCTTGGGAAACGAAGGGTCCAGTGCATAGAACTTCCTGTGGCCGTAACACTTGTTTGATTAACTGAACAATGAAATCACGTGCTCAAGACGCACAGACGCCTGTATTTCCTTGACCTGTCCCTGCAAACACCTTCAGCCACTTGGCGCGGGCTTCAGGACACAAAGATCAGCATTGCTAGAACTCCTGACACCAGAAAAGATTCTGTCACAGACACTAAGATGCATCTGAACATTTCCAGTGCACACTATCCTCCATGGCCCTTAGCTGGCTGCTTCCATTTAAGAACAGTTTAAGTGCTGAGGAGACAGGCAACTAGCGCAAAGTTAGGGAACAAGGATATGTATGACCAGCTAGACCCATCTTGTGTGCTTAACTGACCTGCTAACGTTCCTAAACTATCAGGAATCTTACTGAAAAAAAAAAACTTTTTTTTCTTACTGGATAGGAAGGAACAATGGATCATCTTCAGGGAGAAACACAAAAGGATCTTCTTTAAAACCGAACAGCTTCATTTTTTTAGATGGTGGTGGTCTAAAAAGCAAACATCATTGTCAATTTTAGTAAAAGTAAGCAGTTTAGGATCGGTGTATTCAGTTCAACACTTGCCCTCGTGATAACGATAGCATGCCAGACTCAAGGCTGACATTTGATTCCATGATTTTCCTGTACTTCAGTAACACAACCCTACCTACAATTTAACTTCATACAATGAGGAGCTGAAATAAGTGCTTGAGAGCAGAAACCACAAAGCAAGCAGAGGTCTGTGAGGGAGAAACTGTGGAGACAGTTAAAGATCTTCCAAAGGTTAGCCTAGGACTTTGCCAACGCTAATGGGCAAGGTGGTTGTTTTCCTAAATTGCTGAAACACAAGACAGACATGGAAGCATATGACAACTGAGAAAATCTAGCAATGCTTATTGAGCCACTTCTTAAGCGTCTAAAACCAAAACACCTGAACAATACTCAGCACTTACGAAGCTATCACAGGACACACATTTAGTCACTCCCTTACCCACATACTCCTTTTTTGCTTTGCTCAGTGTCTGAGTTCTGCATTTCCTGCATTTTCTCAGACTCTTCATTTTCAGCAAGTGCTGGTTCCTCAGCAGCATCTTGAGAACCACCATCTGCATTGGTGGCTGTCACTTCCTTATCTCCTGGTCTTTGCGGTAATTTCTGATGAACCTGTTTCAAAAACACACACGGCCTGCTGCACACTTCCTGTACGAGTGCTACAGCATTACACTTGGAATAGAAACTTAGTGTAAATGATTTTGAAGAAGTTTGCTTCCAAACACTTTTTTTCTTATTGCCATCTTAGTTTCACTCATGAAGTGTTCCAATGAAGCAAATCAAATAAACAGAAACAGCTAAACGGGATTCAGACACAAAGTTCCTCTCAAAGATATGAACAAACTAAGAAATCAAACAAGCCAC
>VXAV01005770.1:105559-117984 GCA_013399715.1 Alectura lathami | reverse complement strand
ATGGTTAAAAACCAGAAAACTGACAGGATTCAACTCAAATGGCTAAAGCTGCTGCTGCTCCTAACAGTCTGACATCCAATACCATGACGATCTGCTGGTGAACCTCTCCTGAGCACGTAGTGAGATCAACTGAAATCAGAACTAGCTTGGAACCCGCTTGAAAAAAAATACTTCAGCAGACAGACCACGAAGCTGAAGGTGGTGACAGCTTCAGCAACCCCATCTAATCTGCTTCTGCAGTTCCTTCAGGTCTTGATTCTGTGTAATTTTTATCTTGCTGTTTCGCTGTGATTTCAGAATCCCCTTTTCTCTCCTACATCAAAAGGAGACAGTAATTCCTGAAGCGTTAAGCAAGTTTGCATTTTAGCAAATTCTTTTAAAAGAAAGTACCTTGGGCTGGCGTTTATTCCATGGCATTGGAGATCTTTTTATTAACACAGCCACAAAAAAGCCTCCTGTGTTCTGGTGATGTGGCAATATCCTAAGACTAGAAAGAAACAACAGAACCATGATTGCAGTGTATTCATCATCAGCATTCAGACTCTCCCACGGCATTAGAAGCGCCACATTTACTTTCAGGGTAATCTAAGCATCCCTATTAGGATTGCACAGATTTAATTCATCAAGGTGGAAGCAGGACCTAAAATAGAGCATTCTGACAAAACAACTTGCATCAGTGCAACTCATTCATCACACCGTTCACATCTGAGCTTTAATGACTCACATCCACATACTATTTTTAGAATAGCTATGCAAAATTTTTCACAGAAAATAACTCACAGTGCTGAGATGTTAATGTTTAATACGCTTTTCCAGTAACTTTGCCCATGCATCTCCATTGGTTGCAAAGAATCTGACCTGCTGTACTAGCACTTATTCCCTGTTAGCAACATTCACTGGAATCTAACTGTTGCGTAGCACCCTTACACATGAAACAACCCATACAAGCCCAGAGCTGTACTGCATCACCCTGCTCAGCTCAACTCCTGATTATAACAAAATCTCTTCTGGAAAAAACAAAACAAAACAAACAAACACCCTTACCAGCGCTCTAGGTTCATTGCCTTTAGCTTCTCTTCCTCTTTTATTGGGAACATAGTGGGACGTATTTGTGTCTGTCTGTTTGAAGGCACATCTTTCCACTCTTCAAACCATTGGCCATCTTTCAGCATGACCTTCAAAGGAGGAAATACCGATGAGGGGAAAAACACGACTCACCATTTCACAAGTTTTAATTAAAACACTTTCAAACCAAGGTTCAGATGCCGAAAAAGAGCAGCTGTTTTCTGGTACAGTAAACTAAATTCTTTAAAGCATACTGTTCATTTAAAGTGCACCGTGTGTGTGCACTTAAGAGCAGGAGATTCTTGCCAGCCATGCCTTTTTGCTCCATTTTTTATGCTCCAAAAAGCATGCATTCAAGTAAAGACTGGTGCAGAATCCACTGCACTGATCTCTATTAACTTTCCAGAACATACAGAACACCAAAATCCACAGAAGGAAGGACCACAGGGGAATACATATTGGTAAGCCATCAGATATAGGACATGTTACTTCTTCTTCTCCATAAGAGATATCTTGCCATTCTGCAGCTTCCAAGCAGCACACAGAGGAGCATGGTTACTCCGTTCCAGTAGACACTAGAAATGAGGAATCCCAATTTGATTTTTTAGGAAGACGCGAGAGTGAAACACAGCCTGGTAAGCAGGGAGCCCCATGACAAATACACAGGTGACAGAGATGTTTCTAAGGAAGGCTGCTGAAGAACCATGGCCCCAAGAATTTTCCACCGCCTGCGTATTTACCCAGGACGCATCCATAAATCCACTCTAAGATAAGGCACATATATAATGTTACTGTGTTCCATTGAAGGCTCAAAGCTTTTAAAGGATATAAGCAAAAGGCTGGAGCCACAGCTCCTGCAGCAAGGTATTCTGAGCACTGTTTAAGCAAGAATACCAAAGTGAGAGATAATAGCAAGAATTCAGCTTCAGAACCCTAGATGCTTGCTTCCGTAGTGGCAGCTAGAGCTGTAAGAAAGCTCACGTGTGGGGACGTGAAATGAAGGGCCGTTCGTGTTTGTAAGGCAACAAAACAGAGAAGCCACAGAGATGGAGACTTGAGGACTGGTAGGCGTGCTGAAGGTGTTCATACACCTCACTGCCATCGACCTGAAGGTTTAAGTGTTCTGCTGGAAACTGAACCGTGAGTTTTCTCTAGACGACAGCTGCACGAAGAATGTTGCAATACAGACTACAGCATCATCAAGTCTGGCTCTCTCAGCCACTGACCAGATCACACCCAAAATACTTTCAGAGAAACAGCATTTCACGTCCAAATATGCTACCTGTCACACTGCTGGATGGAGACAAGAGAAACCGCAAACTTTTTCATGAGTTCAGCTTCAGTGAGAAAAACACAGGACTGATAAATAACTGGAAGTGCAACCAAGTCTGGGATTACTCTGAATACCAGAAGGACTGCCTCACAGCCCTGCTCTGATCAGCTTTGGTTTGGCAGCCTAACCTCCCAGTGTAACTGCAGGAACGGCAAAGCTTCAAAAAGAACCAACTGAAGTCCTCCCCGTCACACTTTGCTAGCCTCCTGTTGAGGCAGAACAAAGACTAAAAGAGATGCAGAAGTAGGTTATCTTATCTGAAATTAAAAAGGTTCTTTCTTTCAAGATCCTGAAATAAGCCACTGGAGTTCACTTGCCATCCAGCTTCAGGACAGAGCACTGAATGCTGTTTCCAAGCACCTGATCATCACTTGAACAAAACCTTGTTTTCCTTTTGCTGTTTCCAGAGATTTGCAGTGAACACATGCTCAGGAATATTCAGTGCAGTCACTGAGTCACAGGACTCTCATTGAACAGATGTTCCGCCAGGAAACAAAAGAGTGTACCAAGTAAGACAGTACCAAAGCAAGCTAATATGTTGAATGACAAGCTGCCAGTGAGACTTACAAGAATGTAGTGGCAGCAAAGAAAGGCTGAAGAAAGCCTTGCCACCTCCAACAAATTGGATTCGCCTGGTTTTAAAAATACCTATTAGGGAGATCTGCATTGCAATTGCAATCATAAAATAAATGTTACTGGGAATACAAGATACTCTTTGCAATCTTTATGTATATTTTCCGCGGCCTTATGCAGTACAAACAAACTCAAGTGTCTATTACAGAGCCACGGTTACGCACTTCACGCTCACCCTTCCGTTTCAAGCAAATAATTTAACCGTATGGAACCATAAAAGGAGAGAAACCAGCCAGTTTCTGCTCTGGATTTCTAATGGCAGAACATAAGAAAACCTCTATTCTGTGCACCCTGCTCATCAGCCTGCACACAGGCACAAACCTGCAGCTGCAACACTGCAACGCACTTGTGAAAGGGTGGGGAGAGATGTCACAAGCGACATTGCCGCAAAGGCACAGGCTCGTCAGTAAAACTTAATCAGAGCTCCCTTCCCTGCTGCGAGGGTGGCCTTCTACTTCTCTTGGTTATTTTCTTAACAGGAAGCTGCAGAAGCTTTAGGGTTTTTTGCCCCTCCCTACCAGTCTGTTTCCAGAATTGAAAACAGAGAAGGCCTGGAACAAAACATAGGATTTCTATTAATGTAGCAGGATTACTCACATCCCTGCAGTCTTTATAGCTTTTTCCATAAAGGGTTTAACGGCCTTTACTTCCAAATGATTCAAAGGACCAGCTAAACAACTGTAACAGCTGACTGTCACAGAGCAAGGACAGAGTAGGAGGGGTAAGTTAAGCAGTGGCTGAAACTATGGTGCCATCTACAGGCCACGGGCTGAACGCGGTCGGAAAGGGAACCTACACTAACGCAGAGGTGTTAGAGCCAAGAAAGCTAAAGGAAAAGGAGAGCAGCTGCAGAGACAAGAACTTATCATCAGAAAGATTTAAGCCCTCTTCTCTATGATATCAGCAAATCACTAACATTATTTCGGCTCACACTAATGTTTTGACATTTCACACTCTGAAATTTCCTAATTTACACTACACCAAGAAGGTCAAAGAAACACCAAGCAAAAGTACCTTCCACTTTGTAATTCCTGGCATCCTCTTCAAACCAGGCAACTCAGAAGAGACATCAGCGAGTTCTAAGGCACCTGAAATCTCACAGATACAAAAAAAAAAAAAAGTATTGAAACCAGAATTTGAAAGCTGTGCTCCCCTATTTAACTTCTATAAAAATAATTTTCCTTTCAGTTTTAAGACCACTGTAAGACCATTACGTTTCAAGACGTCCAAAGAACAAAATATAATACAATTACTACACCGCAAATTAACAAAGCAGATGGTAAGAGCTGCTCACACTAACGACAGAAGTTTGCAACCTACAAATTAACAAACCCCAATGGTTAGACACTTTTTCCAACAGCTGCACAGAGTAATTCTCCACAGCCTGTATCACTAAACACTGCTGTTCCAAGCACTGCAGTCATCAAACGGTTTTTACTTTCATTTAGTATTTGGTTTTACTAAACTGATGAAGTATTTTTCAGAGGAGTACACTTTTGGGGTGACTAAGCCTTTGAAAATGCATGATACATTCTGACTGTATGGACTTACAATCTTAATACATTCCAACCGACTGGAAAGCACACAATTATCCTTGTTTAATCTACTGAGTAAAAACTGTAAGCTAACCCAGAGAGAATTATATAAAAATTGACATTTAAGTAGGTGATGTCTCTAGATAGGAGCAACCTTTTTTTGAGGGGATTCTGAACAGTTATTTAAAAATCAGGCACGCTTTCCCTCACGCTTTACACAATTTAACCACCTCTTCTACATGAGTAAAGATTTACAGTAGCTAGCTGTACGTGACAGCTGAAGTCTTTTAAATAAATGAAAAAGTGATATAGGTACATATATTACAAAACGACGTTTCAAAACTTGATTCAGCTTGACATCTGTGGTTTTTCCTTTAAATATTCTTCACTACTTACAGCACAACTTCAGCTGATGCCTCAACACTACATCAGAGCCATGAGGCATTAACTCCAGCATCAGAAGTGCTACAATTCCCACCAGAGGAACAGAGTACAAAAGTGCCTTTTCCGTGCTCCTTCTGCCCTAAGAGGAAAGGAATCACTCCTGTGCTACACAAGTAGCAGCATGACAAAGCAGCAGGCCCTAGACAGAAGAGCCAACAAACCTTTCGGACTGACCTAAGCAAATCCTCCAGGCCCAATGCCCCTAGGAGCCCACTGCACTCTGCCCTCCTTTAGCCACACCTGCACCCAAAGCAACAAGGGCAACATTTGCTCACTGGGACACCCAAGCAAGCTTCCAAATAGCTGTCCTGAGCAGAGACAAGATCTGTATGTCACAGTCCAATATCACAGTCAAGATCCTTACTTCCAAGTTGTGAATTTGCCCCAAGTACTGCAACTATTTGTGTCTGTCTGTTTCCATCCTGGTTTGTGCCCTAACCAAAACTGTCCCTACTTTCCAGTCTTGTCACCATTAAACTTCTAACTCTGGCCACATATATAACTTAGTGGAAACCGATCTGTTGTTCTTTCACTTCGTTTGCCAAAGAAATTACCTTTAAATGTCTTTCAAGTGGAAATTAAACAGTCAGTTCCTAACTACCTGCAGGAATGTTAGCTAAACTGCTGTTTCAGAGACAATGAAATTCCATACGTATTTTGAGGATAGAACCGGGATTAGCACAAACAAAACATTACACAGAACATGGTATTCTACTTCCAGCACTAGTTAAACTCCAACAATATAGCTGCTTCTGCACTCTACACGGCTCAATTTAATATGCTGTTGGAAAATTCATGCACAATCCAGTTAGATGTCTCCAAATTTCGAGTTACTGACTTGGAAAAAAGTGCCTCTCAGTTCAAGGTCAGGTATTTGGGTAATGAACACTACCACCACAAACTGGTGCAGTGCAGCTTCCCAGCTCAACGCTCCCTCGCTACTTCAGAAGACGGAGACCTAACAACAATGTACGCAAGCCAAACGCATACAAAAACACAAGCCTAAAGACACTGAAGTTACAAGCGTGTTAAAATGTGGGTCAAAGGATGCTAAAGGTATCCTACTGGTGTACAACAACATTCCTCAAACTGCTTAGGGACAGTCTGGGATTTTTACTCCTATGGCATACAGAAGTGAGGTTCCACTGTGTTCTCCAAAAGAAAGACGAATGTCAGGCACGGAGTCCAATCAGTGGAATCAGTTTGCAGAAGACAGGTAACAGATTGAATTCTACTGTTTTTTTGTTTTTTTTTTTTAATTCTAAATAATTAGAAGAACTTAATCAGGTTTTACATTTGCAGATGATTTAGGTTCATTTAATACTGTTCATATCAAACCCAATTAAATCCACCATCAAAACAGTGCTGCCATTTTACGTACTAGGAGCATGTTACCTATGCTAAGATGACTACCAGTGCTATCATTCACATCTTTTTTTTTTTCCCTGATGAAAAAATAACATTTCCCCTACTGTTCAAGCTCGCATTAAACGTGTAGATGTGGCCCTTATGGACATGGTTTAGTGGGCATAGTGGTGTTGGGTTGACGGTTGGACTAGATGACCCTAGAGGTCTTTTCCAATCTTAATGGTTCTGTGATTCTATGGTCCTGTGATTCTCACCTTGACTCTTTTCCAGCAGAGATGCAATCACAGCTTCATTCTCGATAGGGTTCAATGAGCACGTCGAATACACCATCCTCCCGCCTTCCGCCAGTTGCTCAACACCACGGGTTGCAATCCTTAACTGCAATCTAACAGAACATCCTCAGTCTAGCCAGGTAGCATCCAGGAACTGGGAACATTTACCATTGTATCTCTTACAGGTGAAGAAGCTACACTACAGCCACAGGACTCCGTGTGGCCTAAGTCAGCACACACCGAGTTCAAGAGCTGTTGCCAGCACACAGACTGAAGTCAGTGGTAACCTGTCAGCTATCTCTGTACTGCAGACACACTCACCATTACACCTGTTGAAAGCGCAATTAGGTCAAACATTAGCACTACTGCAGGGTAAGGCTTAGCACCATTCTGTAACTGGTTCCATCTAGTGGCCCATCAAGTTCGTTCTGAAGTATGGAACACTAGAAAACAAACTCTCAAACCCGTATCTTCTCAGAAACCTAGAATTCAAGTGAAGCGCAGGCTGACTGTTCCAATATTCCAGACAACAGAGCTCAGCTAATGTTGGCCTTCAGTGAAAAGAATCACTGAGCTGGCTAACCGGCCCATACCCCAGCTGCATACTTACAGCTAAAACAAGCCCTGCCATTAGGAAGCAGTTACCAACAGCAACAAGTCACCACAGGTCAGCCGAGCCGCACTGGCTGCACTCCCAGCTTGCAACAAATACAAATAAGATATTCTCTGTTCTTCATCTGCCTTTAAATTAATGCTTTTTTCCACACACCTGTACTGGGCCAAGTACTCATTCACCTTCAATTAACAGAAAGTTTCAGTTACCTGAGACTGACTTACGTAAGATCCCTAATACTTTAAAAGGTTTTAAAAAGTTACTGTTAAATTTTACGAGCTTCTGTGATCACACCAGTTATTTTCTAACAGTATTTCACCTGCCTAAACACTAGGAATCCGTCCAAATGATCTGTTCCCTGTTTCGTTGCCCACCCTATAGAAATTAATCCAGTGAACATGAATGTCGTAAATTTATAAAAATACAAGCAACAGACTGCACTGGGGGGTTGGCCTCACACTCGGAATACTAAAATTTTCTCAGAATAACGTATAAGCTCTTGATTTGACCAAACTTAACAATGCTTTGTCACACATTAACACCCAAATGCATGCAAGTTCTAAAAAGATGGGAAAAGGAGGAGCAGAAATGAAAGAAGGACAGATGTACAATAAGCATTTTTACCCATGGAGCTGCAAACTGTTCTGTGTTGTCCACTTCTTCCACACATCAATGTTTTTCCTCATGGTTCCATCTCCACTATAAGAGGTTGAGCAGGTATTTGTTATTTGTGGGTAAAATTCATTTCGTACCCACAGCATTCACACTTGCAAAACACTAACAGTCCTCCTCTCCATGGTAACCTGTTCTCACGTGCCATACAAATCTTTGGATTTCAGTATTCCCAGTGTGAGTTGGGAATTTGTAACCCTTCAACTAACCAAATTTAAGTGCCACTTGGAATGACAACCGGTTGCCTTGATCTGGCATCCCCTTACCTAAGACAGTTTAAGAGATTCACCCCTTTTGGAAGTTAGTATAAAGGACAGCTCAGCAAGCAGCACCGAAGACCTAACTCAATAACGTAATTCGGGTACGTGGATGCACACGAGATACCTGCAGGGGACGTCACACAAAATCCTGTCGTAGAAGAGGATCTCTTTTCTTCCATCGACGTCTATCTGTAGGTTGGGGATACTGGAGGCATCATGGTTTACCACCATGATACACGGACTGTTCAGCCTTTTAGCCTGATGAACCAGCAAATAGCAGCGCTTGTTGTCGACATCGTTAGCAATTACAAAACCCTCTGTGAACATAAAACAGTGGGAAGAAGTTTTACTATTTAACAGCTAAATAACTTACGTAGTTTATTGCCTTACCTTCAAATTTGTGCAAATCTTTTACCAGAGGTTTTTATTTAGAAGACTACTTATGAACAGAGGACCCCTTACTGGGCATAAAATAAACACAGCAAGGTTTAACTCATGTGACAAAGGTACTCTTAAGATTTCTAACTTTCACGTAGCTGAAATACACAGTTAAGGGCCCTGCCAGTTTTCATTCTCCCAGTAAAACCCTTGGAGCAGAGATAAAACCCCCACTACCACCAAAGGTAACCCCTGTAAGTCAGAAGATTCTCAGTATAATGCAGAAGGAACCTATGCCCAACTTCACCGTTTCTATGGATAGTATTTTCTGTGAGCATCTAGTTATAAGTAAGTATTTTGAAACTTGAAGAAAGACAATTATAATCTTAATTTTAAGGCTGAGGCAGCTTAAGGCAAGTGTTTGCAGGATCCCACTAGAACACCAAGGCTCATAGGCCACCAACTACAAAATAAACTTGACTTATACACACAAATTAAGCTGCAACTGCATCTATTCTAATCTGAGCTGCGAGATACGTAACCTATCTTTCACCGTCAGCCAAGGAAGCCCACAAAAGTTTCAAGGAAAACGCAGAGGTACTTTCCATCACATATAATTCAACAAATTCTGGAATTCAGTGGTAGTTAAATGCAACTGCAATCTGTGATATTAAAATCTTCTACAAGAATCAAACTGGAAATCTAAAGTGACAGAAATTTTGAATAGTTTGTCCAAACTTACTGGGAAAAGGAACATTCATATCCGCATGCAACATTTCAATGAGTTGTGCAGTCTTGGATCCAGGTGCAGCGCACATATCTAGAATCTACAAACATAGAAAGGTTAAAAAAGAAAGCAAGAAGCCCTACCTTCTATGCACTTGGGAAACCTGTTTTGTTTAAACAAAAACACGCAATTGTGATTACTCAGAACACTGATCCGCAAAAAAAAAAAAAACAAAACAACAACAACCCAAGAAGTACAGCTCTGTTCTTTAAATTCATCAGAGAACGTTATTTTAGCTATAAGGGTCTAAAACATAGCAAGAACTTTGGTTTGTACAGAAATATATCGGCTGAAAAATAAGAAAATGAAATAATCTATTTTCTGGATTCTTAGTACAACGGGAAAAAATGGATGGGTCTGCACAGGTCCTCACACAAGCACCTCACTTCCTTACTGCATCATGCAGTAGCTGGTCTTGGATTCAGTGGTTTAGAAACCGCTGCTGTAACTGCGTGTCTGGTACTGGAGGATGTGTTTTCATACTGTATTTTTGAGAAGTATTGGAAAAGAGTTTGCTTATATATATATATATATATATATATAAAAACTGGCATGAAGAGGACTGAAACAGTAAACAGACCCCAATGAAACGTAAAGAACATATACCGAGCGTTCCCAGTACCGTGCGATACAACGCGCAGAGCAGCAGCATCTGAGCTTCATGAAACACGCTCAGTGAGGCAGTACATACCTGCTGGCTGCTAACAGCTGTGACACCATCAGCTGCTGCTTACTTTTGTAAATAGTGCAAAAGATAGCAACAAACAAGCAAACCTAGATGTGCTCTACAATTGCTTAGCACACTGATGGCAGAGGAAAATTAAATTGTGAAATACAGGTTAAAAATAAACACCACTACAGGTCTGACAGTCATCGAGTCAGTCCTTGTGTAGCGCACTGTAAGTCATGATGTACGGATCGCGATGGTTAAGAATGAAGAGTAACCTACAACTCTGGTCTCAACAAGCACCTCACACAATAAGGCACTAAGAACCATATAAAGTCCTAACTGACAACAGCCAAGGCAACACTACAACAGGTCTTTGTTGCCAAGGCACAAGAAGGTAAAGAATCTATTCCGACTCTGATTTATGAGGAAATCTGGGAAAAACTACTGGCATTTCAGGTAAGCGCTCACTGCAGTACAGTCACCTCAGCGAAACACGCGATGCAAAGAAGGCGTGCTGCTGTCTGCATACACGCACTGCAAACGGGGCGTGTGCAAAAATACTCTCACCGCTTGTGTTTCACATTGAGCCCAACACATTTCTTTCCAACTTCAGCCAAAAACAAAACGCACCTATGACATCCATCACTCAAGTTACTTTTAAAACAAGCACGTATGAACGAGCCTTTAAAACATACAGGTCAGAAGCTTCAAAAATCGTGAGACACTTGCAGCTAGCTCACTAACGAAGACAAAAGAACAAGGCCACCTGACAGACACATGCAGTGTAGGGTACGCAGGCACCACCAAGCTTAGAACAGGGATTTTGCTACCAGACATTTCTGCAGCCTGCCATTAGGAACTATCATGGGCATTCCTCAAGCCACCACAGTTAGAAGCGAGCGATCTGCAATGTTTAGCCACCACCAACAGCGCTTCAGCTTAACCAAATTACTCTGTCTAACAGATACATAGACCAGAAGGCACAAAGGACAGAAAACAGCTGGGAGAGAACATGACTCCTGGGACTTTGGTCACAGCATGAGGGACAGCAAGCGAGAAACAACTCCGTTAACTTTAAAAGGGGGCTGAAACCGGAACAGTTAACACAGCTCAGATACAGCTCAGTACAGCTACACATTGAAAGTGAGGTCACACACCTACTTCAAGTATTTTTTTTTGCACGGTAATACACACAGCTGAAAAAGCAGGTGTTCCTTGGGTAATCTAGTTGTTCTCTGAACACTAGCTGACTGCTGCACACTAGGCACAGAAAGCACAAAACACGCCTGCACAGAACATCAGCAGTGCCGCCGCAGCTTCCAGCTGATTAAACTGCCTTCTGGGAGGAATCCCACCACACAGTGTTCCTCAGTTACCTTGTGATGAGGGTTAACGTTAAGCAGCAGAGGTGGGATCATACTGACAGCCTCCTGACGACTGATATTTCCCTTAAAAGGAAAAAAAAAGTCTGAGAAAGCATTTCTTCTGCAATAGATTTTTAAAAGCTCTTGAAATGGAAATTATAAAAGTTAAAACCACAGCTCTAAACTTAGGGTTAAGTTTTCTTAGCATATAACAAACAGTTGGTATTTCATCAAGCAAAAATTTCTGAGAATTTCAGATTTACTCCACCTTCACTAACTCTACAGATGTAATTTCTGCTCAAAAGAGATGAGAAATTGGCTTCAACCAAGTGAAAGCCAGAACCAGCCATCACTAGGGGGAAATCTCAGAATGCATGCACACGCAATTTTTACCATACTCAAACATATCTTTTAACAACTGTTAATTATTCCAGAGGCACTCATTTCCATGTTCCCAAAGAAAAAACTGCGATTAGATTAGGAGACATGCCTGTAACTGAGGTTGTGTGCTGGAGGTACGGGTCAATCACTGCCCACAGCAATGTAAACCCCCAGATTTTTCTGCGCTACTCAATTTCTGAGAGAACAGGCCCTGTCCCAATTCCCCATGTCACACCGCATTCTGCCCAGGGCACGAAAGGAGAACCAAGATCTAACCCGAAACTTACACACTCCGTCTCGCTAACCAGAAACTGATGAAACTTCTCCAGCTGCGGCGACTTGCGCAAGATTTTTCTGCTCAGGTTAGTGTGCCAGGCCAGCTCCTCGGGATACCTGCAGGAGGGAAGGAGGCCAATGGGCAAAAGAGGATCGAGCCTGCGGGGCGGGAGGAGCAGGGCACCGGCCCCGCTGACAGACAGCCCACTGACAGCCCCGCTTACCAGCTCAGCGCCTGCGGCACGTCCACCCTCTGGCCGTCCACCTCCAGGTCCTGCAGCTCCCTAAAGTACTTCTCCTTCAGGCAGTGCAGGATCTCCTTGGCGTGGCTGGAAGGCAAGGCGCAGCTCCTCAGCGGGCCGCCCCGGCCGCAC
>VXAV01005770.1:80283-104524 GCA_013399715.1 Alectura lathami | reverse complement strand
GGGTCGCGGGATGCGGGAGGGTCGCGGTGCGGTGCGGTGCGGTGCGGTGCACGGCGGCTGCTGCCCCGTGAGAGCGTTCGGCGCGGAGCCTGGCGGCCGGGCTGCGGTGTGGGAGCGCTGGAGTGTTTCATAGCGTGGTTCGGGGTAACCAGGGCGGGAGGCTGGGCGAGGTTTCTCCGTTCCCTTCGGGTTGCTGGGTTTGTTGTTTCGGTCGGTAACGATCCGGCGGCTGCCGCGCGGCGGAGGTGCACCTGGCAGCTTAGAGCTGAGCTGGCGGGGGGTTGCTGTCCCGCGTTCGTTGCGAGGCTGCTGCCCTGGGCTGGCAGGGTTCCCCGGCCCTGAGACGAGAGGGATGTGTCGTGGGGCTGACCTGGGGGCTGGCTGGTCTGGCTATTGATTTGCCTGTTACGCTTTACCTTGAAAGGCGGAAAGGGGATCTGATCAATTCTTAGAGGTATCTAAAGGGTGGGCGTCAAGAGGATGGGGCCAGACACTTCGGGGCGGTGCCCAGCGACAGAACAAGGGGCGATGGGCATAAGCTGGAACACAGGAAGCTCCGTATGGACGTGAGGAAAAACCTCTTTACTGTGAGGGTGACAGAGCACTGGAGCAGGCTGCCCAGAGAAGTTGTGGAGTCTCCTTCCCTGGAGATATTCAAAACTCGCCTGGAAGCTTTCCTGTGCAACTTGCTGTAGGGAACCTGCTTTAGCGGGGGGTTGGGACTAGATGGTCTCCTGTGGTCCCTTCCAACCCCTACGATTCTGTGATTCCATGAAAGAGCTTTGCTGCTTCTGCTACTACTGCTTTGAGAGAGCACTTGCAGAATGTTCAGACTTCCATAATCCCAGTCCTGTATCACTGTAGTTCCCAATTAAATCAGCAGGTGATCAGGAGTTGTCTGGTTGCATGACAAAGTTTGCCTGCTTTTCTTGTTTAAAGCTTGTTTGTTTGCTCACGTAATCCTCCAGGAAAAGCCATTCAGTTTCCTTGCGCAAATGGAATGGCAGCTGTGGATTTGTCATCTCTGCAACATGTTTCATGGGAAAAAAGCCTAAGCCAATATGCAGAATACCCTTCATGGGGTGAACCAAGACTGCTGAAGCAAAGTAATTAATATTTTTTTAAGTGACTTTGAGGGCAAGGAGTAAACAGCTCCATTATGTTGATTTCAAGGGGATTCTTTCTCATTTGGTTTTAAAACCATGGATTTTTTGCACTTGGAGAATCAGGTTTCTTGTAATTGGTCTCATGGGCTGTGTTGATAGTGAAGTTCTGGAAGCATCTGCTAGATGTGCAAGCTTTGCAATGAAGTTGGTAGCGCAACCTGAGAGATTTGGTAGGTGACTCACAGAAGTTGTCTTACGTTCTAGCCTCCAAGCAGAAATGCCTACAATATACAGCTGTGTGGGTGAACAGTACTGAAGCGAGGGGTGGGAAAACAGTATGTAGAACTGAAGCTTTGAACGTAAGTGATGGACCTTGGGAAAATCGCTCGTTAGCTGTTAAAGGTGGGAGTGCAGCTAGCAGATGTAGCTGCAAAGCCTGTTTACACTTGAGCAGTATTGGCACAACTTGCTTTGTTGTTAGGTCATGGGACAGTGGAAAGTCACTGAGCAGGGCTGTATAAGCTGGAGTAGAACACTAATAAGGGGATTTCGATGTCATACCCACGTGATGTCGGGCTCCGTGCCATTCATACGCCACCCAGCTGTAGACAGCCGTGCCCCTATGCTGGGTGTACCTTGTTGGTCTGTTGTCCGGTCTAGCTCTAATGGTTCTTCTGATTTGTTCTGGTTTCCCAGTTCAGCTGTTCCTAATGTGGTTGTCCATTGTCTCGGTAGCTCGCGTTACTGTATGGTGTCTTATTCCATACAGGTGAAGATGACAGAACTGCTGGCTGCAAGGTATCTTGGTTAGGTAAAGAATTGTCATCCACTGCAGTGTCTTGCACTTGCACTTTTTCACTTGGAGGTCTTGGTGGATTTTGCGTAGGGTTTATGAGACCAGGCTCGTTTCAGAACGCATGATTATACTACCACTTAGGATTTAGGAACAAAGGAGGACAAAATTTTGTTGTGCTTAACATCGGTCATCTTTACCATTGTGCTCAAAGTAATTGCCTTGGATATGAAGTTCAAAACTTCTGTCATAAGGGGAGAGACAACCAATCTTGTAATCGCTATTAGGCAGCGAAATGAATTTTTAGGTGTCAAAGCAAGCGTAACTGTCCATCTGGACTGGGATCATAGACTTCACAGAGAATTTGGCATGCAGGATACGGTCTGTGGCTTGCAGGTTTGGGCACTGAAAGTATCTTTTATATTTATGCAACAAATTTTCTTCTTCATTATAGGGCACTCATATTTCCTTTTCTGATCCGGCAAGGAAAGCCAACGCCGTTTTTCACCTTTCTGCTAGCGCTTCTCTTCTGTGTTTACAATGGATACTTGCAAGGCCGAAGCCTAAGCCAATATGCAGAATACCCTTCAGACTGGGTAAAGCATCCTTGTTTCATTATAGGTGAGTTAAAATATCCTACGAGAACATTAGGAATTTCCTTTTTCTCTTCACAGCTTTTTTAATTATAACATTATTGTAGATTAAACTAAAATTCCGTGTTTCTTGACGTCATAGACACTGAGATGCATAGATCTGCATGTGGTCAAACAAAACTGAATGAATTGTGAAGTAAAGGCAGCAGATAAATACCAGGATACCGCTTCTAGTGTCAGAAGTCTTTGCTCTGCGATATGAACGCACTTTGTCAAAGAACAGCTCTGTCCCTCAAGGGAGGGCTGATGGGGTTGATCATTCAGCCCCATCAGGAGGTGAGATTGTATTTGTGCTTGAAGCCAGGCATAAAATTAAAAGGTTATTGTGTTTGCTTATAGCATTCCTTGCCGTATTTTTTCTTTCCTAGGCATCTACTTTTATGTATTGACAAAAATAATACCATTTTCCCAGGAAATCCTTACAGAAGAATCTCTGTGATCTGGTGCTAAACCAGGATGTTTTGCCTTGATGGTCAAGGACTGGGTTGTGTGGATACTCGATCTGACCCAGTGCAGTTTTTGTTGTTTTTCTAGAGTCACAGCAAGTTGATGTTTCTCACAGATTTCTCAGGCCTTGTACAACAAGAATAAGAATGTTTTGCCTTCATTGCAGTGCTATTGTGGATGGCAATAGAGGATCACTGTGCTACATGCTGTAATGATTAAAGAAATTTAAATCTAAATAGAATCATCCGAGTTGGAAGGGACCTTTAAAGGTCATCCAGTCCAACTCCCCTGCAGTGAACAGGGACAGCTACAGCTGGATCAGGTTGCTCAGAGCCCTGTCCAGCCTGACCTGGAAGGTCTCCAGGGACGGGGCATCCACCACCTCTCTGGGCAACCTGTTCCAGTGCTTTACCACCTTCTTATCAGTTTTGCCCTTTTATTCCAGCTAAACCTCCCCTCACTCATTTTGAAACCATTTCCCCTAGTCCTATCACAACAGGCCCTGCTAAAGAGTCTGGCCCCTTCTTTCTTGTAGCCCCCCTTTAGATGCTGAAATGCTGCTGTCAGGTCTCCCCGGAGCCTTCTCTTCTCCAGCCTGAACAGCCCCAGCTCTCTCAGTCTGTCCTCACAGGGGAGGTGTTCCATCCCCTGGATCATTTTTGTGGCCCTCCTCTGGATGTGCTCCAACAGCTCCATGTCCCTCCTGCACTGACGACTCCCCATCTGGATGCAGCACTCCAGGTGGGGTCTCACCAGTGCAGAGCAGAGGGGCAGGATCACCTCCCTTGCCCTGCTGGCCACGCTTCTTTGGATGCAGCCCAGGATATGGCTGGCTTTCTGGGCTGCGAGGGCACACTGCTGGCTCATGTCCAGCTTGTCATCCACCTTGCTTGGACTTCCTGCTTTGTTTTTGTTTTGTTTTTCTTTTTGAATGCTCTGTTCTAAAGATTTCTGAAAGATATAAATAAATGTTTAAATGATAATATTTAGGTTCATCTGCCTTCAGTTATGAATATTTCTGTGTATGAATTTAAAGTTTGTTTTGCAAATAGTACCAGTTGGGAATATAGTTTTGTAGATATTTCCTGTGCTGCTCATTGTAAGAGGTGTTACTTTAATGACTACAAAAACATCTTTTTATTTTAAATCAAAAATACTGCTTTAGAAAGTTACCCTGACAAGTAAGAAGGTGGAGATACTCGATATACATAGACTTAGTACAACAAATCTTTGGATAAAATTTGGTATGGGTCTGAAACAGCCAAACTTAAGACTTGGTTTCTCTTACTCGTGTAACAAGGAGATATATATTTGTGGTTGTTTTTTTTTGTTGTTGTTGTTTCCCAATTGGAATGTAGTGGATATTTGTAATAGCTGGGTGGGGTGAATGCAAAACAGCAACCTTCAAACATCTGCAGTTCATGCTTGTAATTTCGGTCACCGAAATACGGAGGTGGTATATTGTACACTGGATACTCTCTGAACAATCTGTTATAAATTTTCAAAAACATCTGGCAGTATCTTTAAGCCTGTGGCTAAAATGACAAAAAACTGAGAAGGTTGGAAAATAACATTTGCAAAGGACTAGTAAGCTACTTCTTATATCTATATGAAGTTATTTGAGGAACAAAAATGGCTGTGTGTCAATTTGTCGCAGATAAACAAAGTTAGTAGCTGAAATGAGATAAATTTGCAGTGAAGACGGAAATTTGGAGAAGTGATGCTAATTAACCGCAGTGGTGGGAGGTTTCCGTGAACTGATGTGTTTTCTATCTGTGGATCTTTAGGTACAGACTAAGAGTCTGTTTGCAGATATTCAGGACTTGATTCTGGGAAAACAATAGCTTGTACCTAGACAGGCAGTTGATTTGGAGCAGTAAGATAGTTTTAATGCAGTTCGCTTCTGGTTTCTGTGGGGTGTGTTGGCTCCGTTCAGAGTAGTGAGCAACTCTGTCCTGAAGGGAAATTGCAAGGTTCTGCTTCAAATGCAGTACAACGCTTGATAAAACCTTTAGGTTTCAAAACAATGTGGGAACAACACTGCAATCCTTCAGCAAGTATCTTATGTGGGTGTGCCAGCAGAAAGCTTGTGGACTTGGCAGGAGTACCAGTGACGCCCTGCTGCTGTTGACAGGGCCCTTCGCACCCTGTGTGCGTGACTGTCTGCTGCCAGGTGCCCCCTTTCAGCCCAGAGTGTTTTCCTAACCTGTCTGTGCTTCCACTTAGAAAGTCCTTCCTTCCTTTTCTTGCTTTAGCTTCATTAAACTCTTTCCCTTTTGCTAATATCGCCAAACATATTCAAAGGAAGTCAAAGACGGGGAAAAAAAAACAATTGAGTTATCTTTGATCATTACATATGAACTGCATTCAGGTTAATCCCCTATGTGCCAGGTGGATAGAGCTGTAGAGTTATCAACTCTGTAAAGAGTTCTACTCCTCTTGTTTGTTTCCCTTGGCTTTTTATTTGCACGTAAGTCCAACATTCACCCTCTACTGCAGTTATCTTAGAACACCTTTCTGGTTTAGATCGCAGAAAGAAATCTATTACAATTTGGGACTGAACTTGAGACAGTATGGCAGAAATCTTTCTCTATTCTTCAAGTACAAGATTTTTTTCTTTGCATCTTATTTGTTGTATAATCACTCAGTATGCATAAAGCTCAGCAAGATGAGGTTTAGATCTAAATCTAACTTCTGGTAGCATGATTATGTTGTCTTTGATAGTCTTGCATAGGGTCTACTGTATTTTTTTAAATATTGTTATTCCTATTAATTACACAACAGTCTGCTGTAGGAACTTTGGCATATTGTCATTCAAAAAAAAAAGACTAAGGTGTGTCATTTCACCAGGAATGAGGATGACTGATTCTCCTGTGGTATTTAAAATCTTGGTGTGTTTGATTTTCTGCACCAGTTAGGGGATATGCATACTACATATATGTAGTACACATAAATATGAGTATATATTTGTCTAGCAATGTGAAAATAAAATGTTATACCTAAAATAGTATTCCTGTCAAGAGACCTGTCGATTACTGTGAGCCTTACCAACCCAAGAGCTCACTGCGAGGCTGGGATCATCCATGTCACTAGAATTGCTTTTAGTGCTTACATTGCTACTGCTCTGAGATAATGTCTGATATCTGGTATGTTGCTGTAGTTTTTCTGATTGAGTACTTTGACTCAGTGTATTAAAGACTAATATTCTGAATATTTCTCTTCAGGTTTTATGGGGTGGCTGACTGGCATGGCAATCAATATTCATTCCGATCATATTCTTAGAAATCTGAGGAAACCAGGGGAAACTGGTTACAAGATACCACAAGGTGAGCAAAGTGTTACAGAAATCTATACAGCAAAATAAGTATCTCTCCTGAGGAGAGGCTGAGAGGATGGGGGCTGTTCAGCCTGGAGAAGAGAAGTCTCATGGGGGTCTCATCAGTGCCCATAAATACCTGATGGGAGGCAATGAAGATAAGGGAGTGACAGTGACAGGCCAAAAGGCAATGTACACAGAGTAAAACACATGAAATTCTACATGAACGCACTTTTATTTTTAATAGCTGTGAGGGTGGTCAAAGACTGGAACAGACTGCCCAGAGAGGCTGTGGAGTTTCCAACTTTGGAGATGCTGAAAACCTGACCGAACATTGTTCTGGGCATCCAGCTCTAGCTGACCTTGCTTGAACCCTGCAAGGCTGTACTAGATCGTCTCAATAACTCCCTTCCAATCTAAACTATTCTCAGTCTGTAAAGGTGACCGGAGCCTTGGTATTATTTTATTGGAGGTAATCATTTGTGATACAAGAAGAAACTTTTATTACAAGTTTGCCTGCAATAGGAAGTGATTTCTTAGTGTTGATTTTTTTTTTTTTTTTTTTTCACTGAGAATATAACTTTATATTTTTACATGGGCACTTGGATTTACATTTGATAACAATGAAGACAACCATACTGTGAGATACTTAGAAGGAAACACGATGTTCTTTGCTGCATGATCAGGAGGAGTTGGTCCTTTTGATATAGCTTACCCAAATTAAGCACAAGAATTGTTTTTGTTTTACCACAAAAGCAGAGTAATTAAAGCAAGGTCAAAGCATGTCCTGTATTGCAGCTGGCAAATATTTGCTTGTGGGGTTCCATTGGCATAGCGCTGACTGGGATGTTATCAGTTTGTATGGTAACTTTGGAATTAGGGTGAAAGTTCTGATTTTATAGAAACTCCCAGCAGGTGAGTACTGACTGCTTGTGCATGATTGGCTGTAAAATGTGTTTAACACCAACGATTTCTTTCAGTGAGGGCCAGGGTTGAAGTAGTGAAGATCTTTCTCTAGACCTGACAGGACATAAGAACAAAAGGGCAATACATCATAAGCTAGAGGATAAATTTGCAACTTTAATTTAGAATAATATTGTTCATCATTAACTGAATTTGAGGGGCTTCATTTCTGCAATTTATTTAAGTATTGTATGCTACCTAACTCTAGGAGTGTTTTACGGGACTGTTCAAATGGGACTGTATTTTTTTATTTTTGCATATTGGAAAAAGTTTAGTTCATGGTTAGTGCCAGCTTGATATCATTGTAGTTATTTACAGAGGCATGAAGTCACTTCTCATACCAAGTATATCAGCCTTTTTCCTTTCGCCCTGTGATTTGTAGAGGAAAAATAGAGCTGCAGAAGGCCTGTCTCTAGGAAGAACTCTGAAGCAATCCTTCATACTACAGCTTGAACTGGAAAACACTGTTTCAACTGCTTTTAAAAACAGAGACACTAGTGATACAGCTTTTCTTAAATTTGCCTTAAAAATAATATTGAAGATCTCCCTGATTATGGTGCTATTCCAATAAGCCTGTCCTGTTTTTAGGAGGAATGTTTGAGTATGTCAGTGGAGCCAACTTTTTTGGAGAGATCTTGGAGTGGTTTGGGTTTGCCCTTGCCTGCTGCACTGCTGAAAGCCTCGCATTTGCGTTGTGTACGCTTTTCATCTTGGGTTCCAGGGCAAAGCAACACCACCAGTAAGTGTTTGTGTCCTATAATTCCTGTTGTCTCTATGCCACACTTCATTTCTATGTCATAAATTATACCTTATCCCACAGGGATGTTGCAGAACAAGTCTAGTGAACGGCTGTTACTGCAGTGGGCAACGAGAGAACGCTCTGAGTAGCATCAAACACGGCGAGATTTCAGCAGGGTTAGTGCAGGTACAAGCGCACAGAGCGCAGGGAGACAGTCACCATAACGGCCGCTCATTAAATGGGCGCAGCGCATCCCAGACTTGCAGGGATCATAGACACAACTGAGAAAATTACCTGTACTTGATCAAACACCATAGTCAGCTTTTCCTTGCAGCTGAGACTTGTTTCTATGATGATAAACTTCTGAAAATTACTCTAAAGGTGTCTGATACAGGTGCAATTTCTAATCTATCAAAATCAAGGTATTATGTGAAACGATGAAATCAGCCATGACTTTGTCTTTCAGAGTCTTGAAAACCTCTGGAAATGGGTGTTTACCTGTACCTTGTTTGTGAGATGTTTCAGTTCTGCACGGTGTTTTGTTGCAGTTGGCAATTAGAATTTCTTAGGATGAAAGTGGCAAGTAGCAGTTTTCTGTCCAGAGTAGGTTCTAAAGCCATTTTTCTAGTTTACATCCAAAAATATGTATAGGTTAAACTGAATGCTTTGCACAGTTACTTAATCTCCTTGGCAATATTTTGAAGTTGCAGTACTCATCAGATTTGTACCTTTTTTTTTCTCCAGGTGGTACCTTGAGAAATTTGAAGACTACCCGAAGTCTAGAAAGATCGTGATTCCATTTGTGTATTAACCCATGCTTTGAATACCATCAGGTTCTGATGGTAGCACCATTTCTGAAGTGCTTACTCTTTAGAACAACTAACTCTTCACAAGTGTTAGCCCATTGAAGTGCTCACCGCACTGTGATGAAGCCTTTGCATCAGTGCTACCCGTTATTGCTTTTCCTCTTAATGAAAACCCAAAACCTGGCGGACATGGTGAACAGTAACAGAAGTGCTGTCGTGATGGCGTGTCGCCGTCACAAATATGTAAGGCAAAGCATCTGAATTCGCACCGTGGAAGCTATTGTCCAGAGTTTCTGATGCTTCACTCTCAGCCTATACAGTCTTCTGCTCTTCTCAGCTGAGGATTGTGCTGTGAGCCCGCTCACTCTTAGTGTACAATTTGGCTGCCGTGTTCTGCCTGTTACTTGCCTGCATTCAGCGATGGGGTTGACTTGCCTCGCCTTCCTAATTAGTCCTTCCTTTTGCCTTCCATTTCCAGGAGAACTGATGCAGACCAAAGACATTTAATGAAGATAGTTACTGTTAGGTGAGAGCTGTTCTTCCTCCTCTCTGCACTCTTGCACAGATATGAGCACTACAGAGATGTCACTTAATGCTGTTTACACTGATAGCTGTAGTGGTGCCTTTCCCAATGAACAGGTTGATTTAGGCATCCACCTGTCAAGTTTCATTATCATCTCAAAATATTCAACATTTTCTCATTCAGCACTATTTTAGGGAACATTATTTATTAAGGATACTTAATACAGTCTAGCATGGTTAACAATTCTTTGTAATGTTCTTAGTTTACAGTTTTTTTAAAAAGTCTCCCTTTTCCTATTAATTATGTAAGTAGATGATTTGATAATGACCTAGATGATTTTATATTCAAAACAATTTTGAAACTTTTAGAGCTTCTTTCTTGTTTTATTAATGTTAGTCCTCAGACTGCTATATTTTTATTCTGAAGGACTACAGAGGGATTTCAAAGACATGATCTTAAGCATACTTACTCTAAAGTTTTGGATGCATCTGTGTCCTTTGCATATTTGTGATACTGAATAATTTTTTAGAATTGCATAAAAGTCAAGTTTTCTGCAGAAACCTTGAAGGATAAAACAAACAAACAAAAAAAACCTCTGCAAATGTACTTTGGGAATCTCAGCAATTGCTTTTGCTGGGTCCCTTCTGATATGCTTACATCATGTATGTTCTTCAAAACAAATTGGCAATATGATTTCATTAGACGTTGAAGTTTTCAGTATTGCATTAAGCTTTGTCCACAGCTCAGATTTTTTTTTTGCTCTGAATTGAACTACCATAGTAATCAAAGTAATATGANTATATTCAAGAAATGGGCAGTGAAAAAGGACTTTGCTACCCAGGCTGCTGCTTAACAGTGGTTTCTTCCTGCAGTTGCACAGTACTTAGTGCACTGAAGTCTTGGCTATCATTAAGGGTTTATTCAGGGATATAAAGAAGTGCAACACATGCTATTATTATTGACTAAAATAGGAAGGAGGGGAGAGAAACTGTCAGTCATGCCATGATGATAACTTGCCTTACAGCAAAGCCATCAGACTGCCATTTGCTCCTCATAGTGATGACTGTTAACGTTCTCAGCCAGCATCCAGGAGAACCGTGGAATACCCCGTTCCTTTGAAGCCAGTGTCAGTGCATTGCTTCACTTCAAAGCGTGCAATCTTTAGTGTTTACATCTTTTCTCAGTGTTTTACAGGAAGTTTGAGGCTTTCAATTTATTTTTAATCAAATTATAGTGTGACGCTTGATCCTACCTCTTTTGATCACTTAAAATGTAGTCTGAAGAGAATTTTAGAAATGGATTTATCTAAGTATTCATAAACCCCACCACATCCCTGTGGCGGTTCTTAAGAAATATTGGTATCGAAGCCATCCATCTATCAATATCTGTCTTAGATACTGATGCATTTTGCTTTTCTAATCTAGGTGTTTGGGTACTTGCATGGTTTACAGTGAACTAAGATTTATATTTTGGGAGTTAGTTTAAAAAAAAAAAAAGGCACTAATGGGACAAACGAGTAAAAAAGGCTTGGCTACAGCAATTTACTCTGTATTCCCTCTTTTATTGTTTGAATAGCAAAAACTGAGAGAAACTGCTCAGTATTCAGTATGTATCCTTATGTTCAAGAGATGTGTAACTGTTTGTTGTCAGTAGTCTTTATTATAGTTTACAGAAAATCTGTACTGATGCGTCACTTTTGCTCTGATTCTATGCTGCCTAATATTTATGTTGACTAAAAGTTTAGCTGGTTTTGTTCAATGTTAATTTATGGCTTGCCTGTAACAGAATCGAGGTCTGAAACACGCGGTGCTCCGAGGGGCTTATCAGCGTTCTTTCCATTTACTTTTTACAGAAAAGAAAAATAAGTTCTATGGGATGTGAATGTCAGTGCATTTAGAAATTCTAGTTAACTGGAATATTAAAAAAACAAAAAACAAAGTTGTCTTCTGCATTTATATTTTATATTCTAATTATACTGCCAGCACCTGCCACAGCTGAAGTACAGAACTGTATTTGAGGCAGCTCATTCTTGCACACCGTACAGTACAACAAGGTGAACACCATTGTTGGAAGTCATACAATCAATTTGGTTAAATTCTAGAACTGTCTCCTATTTGAATGGTATTCCCTTTTATTTGTAATACTTCACTTGTGCTCTTCTCCCTTTTCAGGAGCTTTGAAAGAATTTATGTTAGAAAATACCTGATACTGAGGAATCTTTCTTGAAAGTACATTGCGTGAAAATGAATTTTGTTCTGCCCTTTCCAGAAGGAGAAAATGTGTATGTTCTCTATTGGGTCGTAATAGTTATAGCAGCGTCTAGCAGATGCTTCTACTCAGATCACCTGCGTCTTTCCCAAAGATCCCCTGCTAATAAAACACGATTTGTGGTGTCTGACTTGAATACTTTTCTGTTAGCAGTCCTTGTTCTAACTTGTGGAGGATGGCCGAGGCTTTTGGACCAGTGATTTCATTACCCCAAATGAGGTCCTGAGGATCATGGTAGTAAGGTTTTATTGGAATAACCAATATGTGATCTTGGCTAGTTATTCAAAAAATAAAATAGAAATCACAAGACAAATTTGCCTAGTGATACTTTGTTTTACAAAAGAATGTATATAACTGAGATGTTCTATACTCTCTGGATGTAACTCCTCTGGATTCCTCCTCTGCTAGTTCGTTTGGATCAACAGCAGCACTTCTGTGACCATATGTGTGCCTGCATGAGCAAGCGGCTGCGGAAATTTGTGTTGGAAGATAACTGAAGGGATGAGCCTAAAACAAGGTTTGCACCTGAGAGTGGCTCAGCTGCCATGTGATCTTGCTGTTGAGCTTCTGAAAAACGTCTTGGAGATCTCTTGCTTAATTTACTGGGTTTGCATCACAGTAAGTTTCTTGTTTTCAGAAATGAATGGAAAGAATATAATGGAAGAATATAAGCCTATAAAATGACTGGTTCAACATTTGGTGTAATGCTTATCTCAAGCTGCTTCATTACCTTTCATTGAGGTTATTTTTCCCTGCCCAAGTTCTGTAACGCTTGTAGCCTCGTTTTTGGGAATACCTGCATACCAGTCCTGTTTCAGAGAGGACAGTGGCATTGCTGCATCCAAAGAGGGGGCACTAGATAAACCATGTGTTCCCAGCTGCTCTGGGAAGGACTGCTCCATTTCTCTTGGGCTGTTGAAATAAGGGGGGGGAAAAAAAGTACAATCTCAGAGTTGTACCAGAAAAGAAAGAGCTGTGTGATTATAGTGGTGGGGATCCACAAACTTGGGTTCAAGCGTTGAACAGCACTGTCAAGACTAAAAGCATGCCCAGTGTGGGCGAGCAGAAACACCCCCATGTACCTGCTGTTATTGTGTCCTGCTGGCTGCTGTACTGGGCAANGGGCTCCCCAATCTCCCCCGCCGAAGCATTGGGTTTAGTGCAGGTGAGCAAGAACTGGATGCCATGTGCAGCCTGGACTTCTACTGGTATGCAAGTGGCTCTGAAAGGAAAGCCATTGAGAAGGAAGCCCAAATTCCTGTTTCTATCAGTTTTTCTCATAAATAGTTATTTGTTCCTGACAAGGCAAGAGTTTCTGCAAGTTTCATTTTATAAAATTGTGAAATAAGACATTTGCATTGCACTTGAGGGCAAAAGTCTTTTGTTGATTGCTTTAAGTGTTTTTCTTAAACTGAAACTGTTATGCAATATTTTGGAAGGTAGACATGTCAAACCCCAACTGATTTAATTGCTACTTTTAAAAGGGTTACTAGCAAAAGTCCATAAAAGCGAAGTAATTGTATTTTGTTTCCTAACTTGTCATCTTTGATGAACTGCCATCACAACAGCTTTCAGTTTCCGTTCAATGTAGACACCATAGGCAAGTCCCTCACCAATGTAACCCAATTTGCTTCTGTAGCTAAATCTCAGAGATTACCAAGCACAGCTGCTGACACTCCATAGGTAATGTGTCAGTCTGCATATTGCAACATTACTCCTGCTAATTTTCTTGCATGTTCCCATGTCTTATACATATCAAAACACATTAAAAAAAGACACACATGTAACTGTGCCTATAACAAGTCATACTTTATTTTCCATCAAGTAATAATGTCATTGCCTAGCAGGTGGTGTCTGCATTAATGCTATGCTAACTAGAAACATGAGCTGCATTATATGATTTCTGTTAGATGTGAAATCCAGTCAACATGGTTCTGAGTTGTCTTACTGTGGCACCACACAAATGTGGGTCTACCAGGTACATGTTGCACCACAGCTGCCCATTCCCAGTAAGCACAGCCTAAAGCAGAAATTGCAAGTCACAGTGGCACCTGTGAGGACAGTCCCCTCCTCTAGTTTATAGTTGCATTTCTTCCAGAAATGCTGTAGAAGCAGGCAAAAATGCACCTCAGAACAAGCCCCAAAACGCCAGCAGCAGAGGACTTTGTCAGTCATTTGATTCTTCTTGTGGAGGAACAAAGGATGCTAAACATTATCTGTTCTTAATTTTGCCACGTGAAAGGTGTCAAGGAAGATGAACAAAATGTGTGATGTTCCTGCTCTGTGGAGTCCTTTTGGTTAATTGGGTTGGAGGGGCTGGAAACGGGGACTGTTTTGTGGAACTGCATTTTCAGTCCTGATAATGAAGAGGAATGATGAAAGCCAGAGGCAGAAGCTATGCCAGACTTGGCTCTGCCGTTTACAGCATTTCAGCACCATGCTTGGAGATCTTTGTGTGCCTGTTTTTGTCTTGAGGCGCTGCAATTACCACTAGTTGAGCCTCTAGACTATTCTGTGGCACAGCCACACATGGGAATGCAAAACTTCTGACATGCCACTAGCTGCAAACGAAGAGCTTGTCAAAATTAGTACCTTGATCTCCATAGTGATGGAGTTGAACAGAGAGCAGATGAGGCTTTAACGCTGCTCAGATAAGCCTGTTACATTGTCAGCATGAAGCAATGCTACACTGGCTCTTGGGAGGTTGCCACCGTTCCCCCGGTTCCTGTTTAGAAGCTGAATATTTGCTAGAGCAGTGAATTTCATCAGGTGTGTGGAGTGCCTGGTTGGCCAGGCCAAAGGATAGAGACCAGCTCAGTACCCAGCTGCTGGACGGTACAGACTTGAAGCTGGTTCCCACATCGTTCGGTATCTTCAGTAATGACCTGAATGGTGACACACAGTGCACCTCCCAGCTAACGTGCAGATGACCTGAACTATGACGGAGTGACTGAAAAGACAAGCAGCAGAGTCCCTGTTGAGAAGGATCTTGAGAAACCTGAGTACTGGGAAACAGAAGCCTCATGAAGTCCAGTAAGAAGAAATGCACAGTTCTGCATGGGACACAGAATAACAGCAAGCATGCATCAGCGTTATCTGCAGGTAAATAACTACAGATGTGTGATGAAGCATGAACCTCACAGACTTATACGTGTGAGGGGTTGCCAAATCCAGTAGCCCAGCAGAGGTGAGGTTGCCGCAGCTCTGCACCCTCAGGTCCAACCAGTAGCAGGACTGAGCTCATACTCCTGGTAGGCATGCACACACCCATCTACAAGACACACACACACAGAGCTAGTCACACCAGACAGCATCAACAAACATGCTCAGCTCAGCTGCAAACACAGGCAGCACTAACAGCTCTTTCTTGTTCCCCCATTCTGGCTGACTGGGATGAAGGTCTGTTAGTGGGAAATATATATAAATATCTATGTACAAGGTGGGTCCTCTCAGCAGCTGGGCTCAGGTACTCCATACGGACCTGCTCCAGCACCTCCACATCTTTCTTGTGCTGGGTTGCTCTCAAGGAGTTCTCCCAGTGTGTACACACACCTGGGATTGCCCTGACCCAAGTGCAACACCTTGCACTTGGCCTTGTTGAACCTCACCAGGTTCTCGTGGGCCCACTTTTCCAGGCTGTCCAGGTCCCTCTGGATGGCATCCCTTCCTTCAGGGGTATCAACTGCACCACTCAGCTTGGTGTCATTAGCACACTTGCTGAGGGTGCACCCCATCCCACGGTCTATGTCACTGATAAAGCTCTCATTGTTTATAGACATTGATTTCCATAACACTTTTTGAACGGGCTCTCATTTTAAACAAGCCAACTTTCTTAAAGGCTCTCCAACAAGCATTTGGAATTGATGTTAGTGAGGTCTCCAGGTAATTTTGGTCTGTGGGGACAAGGTATCTTACCTCTGTTAACCTTCATACAGATTCCTCCAGAGACATGTACTTCCTTTTTCTACTTTCTGCTCCAACAGCAAGGCCAGATGTTTGGCAGCAAGGCTGGGCACTCAGCCAGAGCTCTACTTTATCTAGAAGAGGTTCTGTCTTTCCTACTGTATACTGTAAATTTTTTTTCTCTAGCAGATCTGATTTGAAACTTTCCTGGGTGATTGATGAGATCTGCCCTGAGACATCACAGACTATTTCTTGCCTCTTGTAGGTAACTGCAGAGGTAACTTCTGTGAGACCAAAACATTTTGCTCATAATTCTTGCTGGGTTCCATGTGACCCAAATGAGAGTTCAAAATGAATGAGAGAGTTTGAATCAGCTGTAGCAAACAACAATGTACAAACTTCAAGAAATTGTTCTTAGCAACTGTTTGGAAAGTCAAGGCAGAGTTCGCGCCATAGATGGCACAAAAAAAGGCCAAAGTACCTTGACTCTATGGGGTATTATGGGTAGTATGGGGTATGTCTTGATACTGTGTATTGTTCTCACAGGTAAGTTAAGGAACAGAATGATCAAGTGACAATCCCCATTAGAGGTGGAGAGGGACTGGTCTATCTGAACAAGCAAGAAGCTACAGGAGGATGACTGTATCATGTAGGAATTGGCTGAGTCCTTGACACAACATCCCATGAGAACACTACTGTTAGAAAGTATCACCACTGGATAGCATAACCTAGATCATCAAAAACAGAAGGAATCAACAGAAGAGTTTTAAAAAGTGTCAACAGAGTTCTCAGAGAAGCACTTTTCAAGCAGTAAATGAAATCTGTGTGCAGCTAGAAAGGGCAGTAGAATGGCTTTATGCTCAGAATTGTTCCTGTGGAGCTGTCTGCATGGCTGGTCTGATTAAATTCCTCCTAACTCATGTTAGATGATCTGAGTAAATAAAGACTACACAAGAGTTACTCATTCGATGCAGTTGGTTTGAGTGTTTTCTCCCACCACACAAGACTCATTGGCAGCAGAAATCTCAACTCAGCGCCAGTAGCCTCATGGCTTAGTTGGGTTCTGAGAATTTTGCACAGTCCTCAAAAGCTCAAGGTTTACACTGTGTTAATGGCTGTCACCTGCCTTCACCATCAAGAGAGCACATCCACTCGGCTGCTGTCTAACAAAAGTATTTGTCAGGAACCTTGTTTGTCACCATCTCAGGAGGAATCACCAGGGATCAACTTCATAGATATCACCAGGCAACTCTGAATGAGAAAACAGCCACAGCCTGGTGATGGAGAGAGCCTCTCCAGCTTCTGCCAGCCAGCCCTACAGCCACAAGCACACCTGTCTTGTCTCCACATGAACTTGCTATTTCCAGATGTAAGAAGGAACTTCATGCACCTTGCCACCACACCAAAAGAAAAAGAATCCTGAGCAGAATGAGTGTTCAATCTATCTGCTCCATGGCTTCAGCTAATATTACACTGTTTTGTGCAAGAAAAGACTATCCCATTGGTAGCTTAATGCAGCAGCAACTACAATGAAGAAATAGCTTCCACTTAGAGTTGTAGTGCTGGAGGCCAGACTGTTCAAAGGCAGGATTAAGGCTGCTAGGCAGTCAAATCTTTCACTCAGCTGGGAAGAACAAAAGAATCATCAGCAAACTGGCTGCATGCCAGGGCTTAGTAGAGTATCCTGTGGCCTCACGGGAGGAATTTGGGTCTGTTTCCATTCTTCTGGATGCTTTTAGCCTATGGTGTTTTAGAAGTATGGAAAAAAAATGAAGATGCCCCTTGATGAAGTTACAGGGTGCTTCACCTCGGCATGTGGCAGCAGGAATGGCAGCCTCTCCTTGCTCAGACCCACGACCTGCCTGGAGTGACAAGAGCTGTTGTCTTAGCTCAGGCTAAGCAGAATCACCACAGGCAACCAGAAATCAGCTGACAGCTCACTCCTCCTTCCTCATGCCTTTTCTGCCACAGAAAATGACTGCTTGTCATCAGCCCAGGAGCTCATCAATTTATTGTGGAGCTGACGCTTACAGAGATTGGGCGCTGATGCTATGAACAGACTCCTTAATTTAGCTCATGTGATTGTGAAGGGGAGACTGCCATCACAGATTACTATCGTGTTCACTGCTGTACCCACTGATGGAAGCTACGGGTACTGCCGTCACTTGGGATGTTGTGGTGTGTCTGGTTCAGCTGCAGCCTTCAGGATCCCAAAGGCATGACTGATCCACTGCATGTGTGTAAGGTCCCGATATGAAACAGTACTGACAAACTGGAGAAACCCTGGCAAAGTCCTCGCTGACCCCTGGCCACAATCTGCCCATGCACTGAAAAGAATGACGGTGAGGCTGTTTCCTGTGTCCCAAGGGAGACAGGGCAAGCTTTAAAGGGGCTACCTGGTTCCGCTATTGAGCTAGGTGGATTTGGTGCAAGAAAGCTGGAGTGCTGTTAGAAAGCTCGGGGGAGAGGTATCTACTTTCCTGCCAGTCCCTGGCCTTGGCTTCAGCTCCTTTGAAGAGCAAATGGCAAAGGTGCGTGCTGACGGATGAGTCAGTTTGTGTGGTTGTGTGGCCAACTGGCCAACACCTCCATCTGCCCATTCCACCTCCTTGTTCTCTTTATTCCTAGTCAAAGTCTTTCTCTGCTTCAGAGTAAAGGTTCATGCTGTCTTCCTGACTCACACTTTTCCCATCCTTGTTCCTATATTGATTCTAAAGGACCTGCTAAACTGTGTTATTCCTTCCCATCTGTCCCCATCTAATCTATCTTACAGCTGGTCCACATTACTGTCATTTAAAAACCCTGCCAAAAAATATTGCTCTCCTTTGATCTTCTGTACCTCTCTGCTCACTTATCCACAGGCCAATGTTAATATGGCTCAGGTCGGCACTTTTATGCTGGCATGAAGCTGTTTCTCTTCTGGAAATCTTCCTGAGATGTCCAAGTGATTTAGCTGTAGCCCAAGAACAGTTAAACATCATAGCTTTGAAGGTGGAGATGCAGGACATAGATATACTTAGGGAGAGGGAGGTGCATTGCAACGAAGTGCAGTTTCTATTTTAAGAGCAAAAGCACATAGGTAAGTAGATGTGCTGTCCATAGATGAGGACTGGTGGGCAGGACGAGCCAATGAAATATAGGCAGCTGCCCGCACAAGATCAATTAGTTTTTAAAAATCTTTACAAGATCAAATATGGCTTTGATCTAGCTTGGGGATAATAAAACTGAGCTGCATCTTTCACTATAATACTCTGCTGACACCTGACGTAACATTTTGTTAACACTATCCATAGTCATTCTCCTATGCAGAAGTGATTCCCCTGGGTTTAGTACTGAAGCAGCTGGTGCCCTGTTTGGTGCCATGTTAACATGGCAGATGAATGCTCAAGGACACAAAGTCACCAAGCAAATTTTACATCAACTCTCTCATAATTGTCCAGTACCTCCTCATACTCTTTTTTTTTTTTTTTCATTATTATCTTTCTCTTCTCAGCAGAAACTTAATATCAACTGATCTGAAAGTAAGAATTTTCATTGTAATATTGTTCCTAGCAGGAATGCATTACTTATAGATTCTTTTCCTAGCAGAATGTCTAGCCAGACGTACATTTTCCTTCCATTTTAGAGCACATGCAACTACACTCTGAAGCAGGATCCCTTGCTCTTGCCAGGATTCACACAGCTCTCAGCTGTCTCGAAACAGCAGCTTAGAGAATGACAAGATAAAGATGATCCTGGGACCTCATAGATTGCAAATAGGAGTAAGAGAGGAATCTCGACCAGTTCATTGCCATGAACTTTCAACAGTGTGTCCTGAAGGTGTTCTCTCAACTTGTCATTCAATGGCAAGTTATCCTTTTTGCAAAAGTAACTCTCTGCTGGGTTCTCCATTAACCAGGACACGAAGGCAGAGCACCTAGCTTCATACTGCTCTTCAGATCCCACTTAGAAAAATATTCCAAGAGCTTTATATATAACATTGACTTCCCTTGTTCATGATCTCTCGCATAGATTATTTTCTACACAGAAAATCATTCTTAAAAAGCTCTCTGTGCTTGTTATCACATGTTAATTTCCATGTCTAAATAAGCTTTTGAATAAAGAAAGCCTGTAAGATTTAATTATCTTCAATTAGGAGTCAGTGTTGTCAGCATACTCTCTCTTAGGAACTTTGACAAGTGTTAAAGACAGAAATTCCTAAGCTCTGAGGTAAAAAAAACAAACCCTCCAAACTTTCTTTAGACAAGGAAGAGAGACAAAACAGTGTGTAAGAACAATTTAAAAATTTCCGTAGATCATCATTAGGGCAGAACAAATAAATATTTTTGTCACAGAAAACTATTTTTAGAAGTGTTATGTAACTGCTGTATAATAAACCAAAATATGTTTTCATAATAAAGCAGTATCTTGAAAGTCATCCCTATTAAAGCCCCAAATATATTAAGGGAAACATAATGTGGATGCTTCTGTTGTAGCACTGCAAATCCATACAATGTACGCATGATGAAAGCTCTCAAGGACAGAGTTCCAGCAAGAAGTGTTGACACACGTCCAGCCTTAAACACCAGTGGCGAGGTCACCAGGAATCACACCTGGCTGGCCATGCAATCTCTCTCCTTTAAGTTGCTATCCTGACTGCAAGCGTAATTGGATGGCTTGTGACCTGCCTCCCACGCTTTCTCTATTTACCACCCAGCTATTCAATGTAGGCAGCTAGAGAAGGGTTTTCACATGTACGAACACGCCTGACTAGAAGCTGCAGCTGTTCAGCAGTTGATTTATCAGCTGTTCAGATTCTTTGACACAGGGCTGGCATCTTTTGTAAGGCTGGGGGAAGACAGAGTGGGAAGAAGAGACGGCTTTTGGTTGACAGCTGTTTCAGCCTCTGCAGCTTAATTCACTGCTGACTGTGCCTCAACACCCTAAATTTGGCTGAAGCTCAGCCGTTCATCAGAAAAGGACATTGAGCCAAGAGAGGAAAGACTGAGCAAAGTGGAAGAATTTAAGGAGGAAAAGATGACATAAATTAAGCCTCTTCAGAGTTACTCATGCCAGGCAGTCTTTAATGGGAAACAGAAGCCATTCTGAAGAAGGCAAAAGGTTGGGTTTCCAGAGGACAGATTGCAAGAATGCCCCAACTCATGCCTTGTAAGGACCAGAAACTGATCAGCTCAAATCAGCTCAGATGAAAACTGTACCTCTGCTCTCATATCCAGAAAATTATTCACTGAAAGAAAGTTGTCAAGAATGCACCTAGGGAAACTATCTCCCCTTTATCTCCTCCCCAACACTGTCTCTTGGTGACTCGCATACTCTGAGGGTCACAGGTTAGAGATGCACCTCCTTGTCTGGACATCCTTTCTCTCATACTCCTGTCTAGATAGAAACCATTGTTTACTCTTTTATTTACCATTCCCATCTTCAGCAGATACAGATCTGATTAGAAATACTGCTGAACCTGCCCCTGTGTTGTCTCCATCCATACTGTGGGCTGCAAAGGCTATGAAGGAGTAGAACTGGTGAGCATGAAGGAGGTGATGCGTCAGAGGTGTGCTGCAAGACTGTGGATGGACAGGACGAAGGCCGTGTGGGACAAAATCCTAGAGTGGTGCTAGAGAGCATTAAACTATTGGAGAACCTGTTGGTCACCTCTCAACCACTGCATTGCCCTGTTGGAATCTCACATGTGGCAACTGCCAACTTCAGAGAAGGGAATTAAGGTTACATCACAAGGGTATGATGCATTTGCATCTTACCATTTCCAGCGGTGTAAGTTAACCCATATTAAAGGTCTGAGACACTACTTGCCTTTATCTGTGTTAATGAGTTCAGAGTGTTTGTTTAAAAACAGATGGATAGCAAGCATTGGGTAACACTGAGGTATTCAACTCAATTGCCATTATTTATCAAATCACATGAACTATTCACAGAATTGGAATTGTGGTCATCAGGATGCCAAAGCCATCAACCACAAGGTTACCAAGGACTCCAGCACTGTTGCTGTTGCCAAGTCAAAGATGTATTTGGCGAAAGCTGAAACTGAAACATAAGCTTCATCCAAGAGGGAGCTGCGGTTGTGTTTCTTGTGAAAAGCAGCCAGATTAAAGCAATTTATAACAGATTAATTAAATGGCCTCAGAAGTAATGAAACGATATTTTTCGTCATTAGTCATATGACTTCAACTACCACCTTTAAATATTACCTAAAGAAATTGAGGCAGATATAAGGACATTGTGTTTCTGGCATAAGACAGGCGATGCTAGTATGAGGCGCTTCAGTACGACAGTAATAACCTGAATCAAGCATTTGAACTTCCCCACAGCAACCAAGACATTCTGCCTCCTGAGATTAGGTTCTTCTCATTACCTGGGTCCTCACAAGTTCACCAGTGGGAAGGAAGCTAATTTGAAAAAAAGCCTAATTTTCACACGATGACAATTACATCTCACGTTCATACTTTGTGAGAGCCTTCCCTTCAGTGGGTAGTTTCATTCAGTACAGGACAACTGAACTAAAACCAACTAATCTTTTTAAAAATCAGTCCTTGCAAAGGATATTCTCACTTACTACCTTTACAGGGAATGCCTTATTTTAAGGAGAAACCTGCTTTCCATGATTATCTGTTTTTCACATAGTCCTTAAAATCTTTTTGATCCAGCTAGTAAACTAGCATGTGTTGTCTTCCCTCTTTTCCTTCCCTCCTTTTCTTTCCGACTCCTCTCCCTAATTAGTTGCCACGGACTACCAGGTATTTTGTAAGTCAGTAGATTTCACACATTCTTTTAGAGTGACACCACTACTTCCACAGGTTCGAAAGAGGACCTTGAAGTGCAATGTTTTGCACTGGATTCACGACCAAGTTATTTTTCAAGTTCTGATTTTGATGGAATCTCTCAGAGCAGAATTTTAGCAAAAACAATTACTTTGGCTGAAAAGTGACAAATTATTAAGGAAAGACTGAAAGCTAATATGAAGTTGAAAATGTATTACAGGCCATAATACCATGAGAAATTATTTTTCAGAGTGCAATTGCCTTGCAAATTTAGATATTAACAACATAATTAATTATATTAATTAAATATCTAGCCTAATTACATTCACTTACATTTGATTCCAAAATTGTCGTCTCAGTGTCCCAAAATGGGGAAACAAGAGGATGTCACAGAATCACAGCGCCGTAGGGGTTGAAAGGGACCTCAGGAGATCATCTAGTCCAACCCCCCTGCTAAAGCAGGTCCCTACAGTAGGTTGGTACTCCCTTTTTTGATCAGAAGAAACACAAACAGCGAGACAGACATTCATTTCTTCCTACTGCCTTAGTAACAGGTTACTGTATTTATGTGAGAGCTCTGTCTATGCAAGATTATGTTATGGATGCAGGACAATGTTAAACAACTGAAGTTGTATTTAGGTTTCTTAATGCAGATGCCAGAAACAGGAAAGTTTCAGAGCTGATTATAGACGATAATTTTCCTTGTCCTTATGCAACAAGAAGCCATTGGCTCTTATTGCTTCATATTACACACTTGGAAAGAAAATAATGTACTGTCTCCTCCTCTTCTGTAAATATTTCACTGACTTGCTGCAAGCTTCAAAGAATCCTTGTGGGATACATGAGTGAACTGGTATCAAAGTGTGTGTGTCTTTAAGATAAATTAAAAACAAAACAATCCCAAACCCATTGGGAAGATGAGCTGTAAAGCCAAGGACTCAGCTGAAATCTGTGCTAGCTGTATATACCTGGTTGATCAGTCAAGTTAGAAGAGCACTGTGGTTTCATCAGGAGGAAACCGTGGTGAATGTATTTTATATGAGACAAGACCGTTTCTTCCATGCTAGTTTTGGCTAGTTTATTGTGTGCTTTTATGTGTAGTTTGTTATTCCTGAAAACAAATCTGTTTCTTAAGAAATTAATGACCTGCAGTTTGGTTTCCACAAACATGAGGCTCTCACCTCTTGAGTTTTGCTTTCCCTGAAGCTTAAGGGCATAGAGAGCACAGCTGCATTAAATACTGTGATAACAGCATCACATGTGCAGATAATGTCCTCTGCTAACAACTGAGACCTGCTCCCTGAGACCTGAGATCACAGGGTAAAGTTCATTCACAGTGAACTGCTGAGAAATACTGCTTTTTGTCCCAGTGCGGTTTTCTGCCAGACTAACAAGTTAAACAGGCTCGGTCATCAATGTCTGGGCTGGTGCCAGGGGGCAGGGTGAGGGAGCAGCAGGACTAGGGAGAGCGGGATCTCTCCTTTTCTCCTCTTCCGTGGCAGCAAGGCGTTAGGGCACGTAGGACGTACCGCACCGGCGGGGTGTGATAACTGGGATTCCCTGGCAGTATTTGTCACCGTGCCTGCTGTTGGGCGGCCAGACAAGGGCTGTATCCGATGAAGCGGTGACCTCCTGAGAGGCTGGGGAGCAGACGACCAATCTACACGTGTGCTGAGGCTCTTCAGGAAGGATGAACCACTGGAACAGAACGAAAAGTTGCAGACATCGTTCTGGAAGGCTGGTGGTCAAGGCTGGTCCTTAGACCACAGCACCTCCGCACCAGCAGCTGCGCGTTTTACCCAGCGACCACCCCACAGAAAACCCATACGCTACAGAAACGCCTCCTGGCACAGGCTGAGGCTGGAGCCCGACAAAAGCCCGGGCGCGCACAGGGACCGCAGCCGCCCAGCGCTCGCAGCGCCCACGCAGCCCCTCCCGGCAGCCGCCGCCG
>VXAV01005770.1:48510-78883 GCA_013399715.1 Alectura lathami | reverse complement strand
TGAAGGGCTCCTGCGGAAATCGAAGTGGCGGCTGGGTGGGGAGAGTTTCTCGGAGCTCCTGGGGGCTCGGGTTGTGAGGGGGAGGTGGAGGGCTTCGTTGGGTTCAGAGGAACTCAGACCCTTGCGGTAATTTCTAAACGCCTCAGCTTAGTGTGTAGCGGACTGGGTGCTTGGGAGTGCGTTAAGCACATCGATTTTAAGGGAAGTGCCCAGCTCTGGCTGAAATAAGCATGAAAGTCGGTATGGACTTGAACATTTTTGAGCGAAATATTCAACTTTAGAATAGCCTGAGCCAGCCAGTGTCTAAACTGAAATCTTGACTTCTTAAAGAAAACACTTCTTATAAAGGGGATCCTGTTGTATGGCCATTAGCTTCCCATAAAAATGGGTAGTTGGAAAGGCTGGGTTGATTCAGTCTGGCCTACCTAGTGCTTGGAAGGGGCTGGAGTTTGAGCAGAGCACTTCTGGGGACCTCCACGAGACATGTCTTTCAGCTGTCAAGCTTCTCTCAGTCAGGGGTAACATTGCTTTCTAAATTTAAGGTTACCTCATTCATAGAAAAAGTGTTGGCTGCACTGATTGGCTGTAGAAGGTTTCTGGTGTCATTCTGAAAACATTTTCTTGGAACTCCTAAAATCTGAAGCTCCTGGATGCACTTGGGAGTGAAGGCACTGCATACCTGTAGAAGGAAAGACATAACAGCGTGCACACTTCCACTGCGGGAGAAATTTATCTGAGAGGTCTGATGGAAAGACAGCATCCTCCTTTTCTCTTTTGGGTTCTACTGTCAGGCATTGGGTGCACTGAAGTTCTTCAGAAGTATTACAAGATGCTTTTAAAGTTCTGATTTTTGCAAGCCATAGCATCTCTTGGCAGAGGTCAAGATTTTTCTACTCTTTTTAATCCCCAAAATGACACTGAAAGTGAAAATTGCTCACGGGAAGCTAAGATGTATGTAAAAAATCCTAGTAGCATCTCTAAAATAGTCCAAGTCTCTTTGCTTCATTTCCACAGATACCCAATCGAATGCTTAGTTAACAGCTTAGTTTGTCTGTGTGAGGTAAGGCAGCCTCACCGAGGCACATCTACAGGCAGGCAGATGAGGGAATTGCCTGAGGTCACCAAGCAGGGCTGTGTCAAACTTAGGAGTCAAATCCAGGCACTGCAAGGTCAGTTCCCTAGCTGCTGGGTGGCACCCCCTATGTTAAGTGCATGCCCTTATCTGTTGTTTCCTGCCCTTGTTTTCCACCGGCTTTCCTTTAATAAAAGTTATGCTGCTTTTCAAATCTAAGTTTGTGGAGAATCCACATACAGTACAGCTGTTTAGCCAGGCTTCATGTGCACCATCCAGCTACATAATGCAGGTTGCTCGTTCAATGAGGAGTTAATGCCAAGTCGTTGGCTAAATGTCTGTGTTGTTTCCTGATCTTCTGTCAAGGATCTGTGTTACTACAGTGAGCCTTGATGCTAGGAGAGGGTCAGAGAACAGCGTGCGATCCTGTGGTCGCAGGTTGCCTCACGGTTAGTTTGTCACATCGGTAAGCTTCCCAGAACTGTACGAGTCTCAGAGGCTTTCACAGAACAGCGGGAACTAGTGCTGGAGGAGAGCATGCAGGGTGAGACTACATGCTTGTCCAAGAAGCAGTTTCTGCCTGAAACTCTGATCTCTGTTACTGAGGGTGAGCCTTGGACAAGCATGTGTTCTAAAGCAATTCTGGTGTTGAACTTTTTTTTTCATGAAGTACTTATATGATAGAAATAATGCAAAGATATTGTCCCTAATGGAGGGGCTTTAGGTGTCTGTTCTTTGCAGTGGTTCCTGACTACTGGTGAGCTCAATTTCATTTTCCTGAAGGCAGGCTAGTGTATTGCTGTGAAGGGATGGGGGTGGGAACAGATCCTCAGAGTTTCCTCTGGACCGTTTGTGTTCCTTGCTTGCTGTCTAGCATTACTTCAGACTGTCAGCCTTGCCCTGGAGTGCCACTTCTGTGACTGTGGTGGTCGGGTGGCAGGGTGTCATCAGTGTGTCAGGCTGCAGCTCTCTAGTCAAAAACTGTGATCCCAGCAGTCTTCAGCTGCAGGCTGCTTTGGACATAAATTATGGGAGGAAGGGCTAGATGCTCTTGTGCTCCTACAATGCATAAATATTACCTGCTGATGCTATAGAGCTTATTTTGCCACATATATTGTTCTTTGTAGAATGTAATTTGCGTGCTGTAGAAAAGTGAGTGGTACGCGGTAGCTCTGGGTGTTACGGAGCCTCTTTTGGTAAGAGGCACGGAGTTGTGGGCCGTGCCTGCGCTCCTCTGGGATGCAGTAGTGCTTTTGGTGAAGTGCCTGCATGCTCTGAAGTGGTACTGTGCTATCTCCAATTTCTCCTTCACAGCTGGAGATGGTCTATAGCAGTACATGTCATCGCCATTTTTTCACACGGATCATGTTCAGTGCCTCTGTGATGGTAAGTGCGGTGATGCTCAGGAACGCTGTATGCTGTAAAGACTGTGCTTTGCTCTGTATTACGGCATTCCTTCTTCTCCAGTGGACTTGATCTGTTGCTTTCACCTCCTTTTGTCAGCAGCATGCCTATCTTTGTGTTGTAAGGGAAATAAAGTCTCTCATAAAACATTGTGAGAAAAGCCATGCTTGATCCTAAAGAGTTCATCCTCAAGCTGTGCTTTAGCTCGCCCGAAGTTGACCTGTACGTCATCTTTCTCCAGATGTTTGGAAGATAGTCAGGAGGGTGAAGGAGGCCTTATGTGTTCCAGTGCTTCAGTGGAGTGATTAGTTGAACGACTGAATGCCTGGGTTTAGTTCAGGAGTGCAGCTGAGAACGGAGGGCAGATGGATTTTAGACGTGATGCAGATCAGTGTCCTGTAGTATCACTAGGTCAGCTCCAGCTCCTGTGGCAGTTCAGAACTACAAGGGCTTTCTTGCTAGCTTGAAGTACATCTTAAGTGGTTTTAAATTAGATGTGGATTCTCAGTCGAATTTCGTTGTACATCAAATTAATACCTTCTGTTTCTATAAAGTCTGTATTTAAAACATATCTGAATAGCTTTAGCATCCCGAGAGCTTCAGAGTGCCAGAAGTTTATTTCAAAATGTGGAATTAAGCTATTCTAAACTTCTTATGAAGGACTCTTGCTACATCTGCATTTTTTGTGTAAAAAGCAAATGGCAGTGTCTCTCAAGATGCAGTTAACAGCCAATGAGAAGTATAAAACCATGTCTGATTTAATACTTTGCTTTTTAATACGAATTTAACCAGGTGACTAAAGGGTTAAGACATTTAAATGTTATAAGCCTGTACTGCTTAATACTCAGTGCAAAGGGCATGGATTAATTGCAGATGCTGGAGGAGATCAGCGCTGGAATACCTGGCACACCAACCTGGTTCATTGCAGTGCTGTGCAGGAGCAACCAGCTGGTTACTGAGGGGTGCTGCGAGTACTGGCTGCCTTACGATGCATTGGGGTGGTGCTGTGCCTGACTAATAGCTTTGCGTGGCATCTGGCAGCTTGCAAAACTGCATCTGTTTCACACCCGTAGCAGCTGTCTTTAGCTGTCTCTTGCTAGAAACGCAGACGTTCTGTCACAGGGCGCAGGGGTGCGAACACCTCTGCACTTGGTGAGGCTGAGGGAGTGTTCAGGCAGCCGCTGTCTGGCTGCAGTAGCTGATGCTCACAAGAACTGTTCCCAGGCAAAGTCAGGTTATGACGATGCTCCCCCAGACCACCTGTGTCCACAAAGTTCAGCAGCTGAAGGACACTCTCCCCTGAAAATCATGTCCTGAAACTCATTTCTGTAGCTGCTGGGGTGTGGAGCTCTTAATGTGTATCAAACCGACATTAGGTTTTGTTTTTCTTTACCTGTGCCAATTCTAATTTTCTTGCCTTTTTTTTTTTTTTTTTTTTTTTTTTTTTTTTTTGCTTTTATGACGTACTGCTGAACTTTGATGGATAAATTTAACTGGCTTTTGTGCTATGTGACTCGGCTATTAAAAATCCTTTGCATTCAGGATGTAGCATAGCTCTAATTTTGTTTGTCAGCTCTTACTGCTTACTGCCCTGATGTTAGGGCTGGACACTGCAAGTTAATGTGCAGGGATGCCATATGGACAGCCTCTTTTGCAATTTTTCTCTTGTACTTTGAGCTGAAGAAATGCAAACTGTGAAGCCTTTTCTGCCCGCACTGGAGCATCAAGTGTTGGTGAGGGCTTTGTGGGATTCCCAGCGGTGTTACTTTGTTACTTTCACTTACACTTCACAGTGCTGTCTTGCTGTAGTGCCTTCTGATAAAGCATCAACGCAGTGGGCTGTGCTTCATCCACACCATTGTTCTACTGTTGGTGTCTGTTATGGATAACTTCAGGTGGATTCCTGTAGTGAAAGCTTTGATGGAGGAGGCAGGCACTGCTGGCAGTGTATGGTAGGTTCTTGTTTCACCTGGCTTTGGGATTAGGGCAGAACTAGGCAGCGTATTCTGTGATATACAAGGATGGGAGCAGGAGTCGCTGCCTGTTAGAGTAAATGTCTGGAGAGACTTGAGAAAACATCGGAGGAGTTGAATGGATTGCTGTTCTCATGCCTTGAGGTTGGTATGCAGCAGAGTTCAAGGCTAGCTGCTGGATGAATTGTCGCACAGACAGAGCGTGTCGTGCTCTTTTTGCAGACAACTGAGCTGACTGAGGTGAAGCTCAAAAGCTTTCCTTGCTTGCAGAGTGGATGCCTGATGTAGTTAGACAGGTTTTGGTAGTGGAATGAAAGGAAGATGATGGTAGCTGTAGATGTGAGAGGTGGAGATCAGAGGCTGAACCACAGTGGTATAACTCAGAAGGGTTTGCTTAGAGATGCTCACCTCTGCGTAGAGGAGAGTAAGACACGTTTGGAGCGGTTTAGTCCTGGTGTCAGCTTTGTGCTGCTTTTCATGGTTGTTAGGTTTTTGGCAGTCAGGGTAATTGGCACCAAGGACGTGAACAGCTGTACCAGGGAGACCCTTATGGGCCAGTGCCAAGTGCTGGGAGAAGACTTTATCAGCATGAGCCTGTGGTGACGTTTCCTGGAATAACTCCTTATTTCAGTGATCAGTGGCTGCTACAGACAGTGCAGTAAGCTTTTTGTGGATTTTGTGCTTGAATTTGATTCATCTTGAATGGGTAGAAGCTTCTGGCATCAAGTGTCCTGTGGCACAGCATTCCTCAGACAGCTGTGTTATGTCAGCTACCGTCCTTTTTGTCCTGAGTCTGCCACTGAGCTGTAGCTGCTGCAGGTTGTGTCTGTGCTAGCCAGGCAGTACGTGTGCCCTTTGTGTCTGACCTGATAAAACTTTTTCCTTGGCGCTTTCCCCTGACAATTGTCCACTTTCTTGGCTATGTAACCACTTGCGTTCAAGTTGTTCCTTGCTTCTGAATGTTTGCCATCACTGCACGCATGACAGCTCCGCTGCATCTTTGGAACTCTGGAACTTTGGAACTCTGACAAACTAGACCCACATGCAGCAGTGTCACAGTTTTCCTGCACCTGGATCCCACAAGGAACCACCTGGATGCACAAGGAACTACCTTGTTCTCTGTTTCCCAACACAGGACTTGCTGGTTTTTGCCTACTGAGCATTGAACAGATGCTTTTGTGGGATTCTTATTTCTAGAAGTTGATGCTCAGTGTTGAGAGTCAGCGCAGAGCCCCTTCTTGCATCTTTGTGGAGATGGGACAAGTATAAAGCACAGCACAGAGGAAAGAGGAGATTTTGTCTCAAAATCTGACTGATAACTCCATGTGTAGTCTTTCATGTCCATCTGCAGTTCTCTAGCTGGCTGCTTCTAGATAACTGTGCTGCCTCAAATTTTTCTGCTTTACTATTTGTCGCTTTTCTAAATCACGTGTTGAATAGTACAGGACTCTTTGGGACCTCACTAGTGACCTTCCTTTATTAAAAAACTTGGTGTCAGCAGCTTGTTTTCTATTCAAAAGCAGTTTCTCTACATGAATGTCTTCACTTCAGTCTTATGTCAGCTTACTTTTTGTGAGTTTTTATAAGGATGTGGACTTGGCAAATGTTGGAGAGTGGGTAATAGGATTTCCTTTGTGGTTTGCTGATTTTTGCAAATAATTCCTAGTGGTTTTCTCTGAGACACTACTTCCTTTTAAGAAAGCTGTGTTGACATCTTGACGTAGTTGTAACTGTTTCTGTACTGCACTGATTCTGCCTTTGACTAGTTTGACTGTTACAAATGTCAAAATTAATGATTTTAAAATAAAAAAAAAAAGTTTCCAGATTTCCTCTGATACACGTGCAGAACTGAATGCTGTTTTGGTGAATAATGAATTGCCAGGATTAGATTTTGCTGAGAATTATATCTTACTAAAAAGTCAGTTTGGGGCAAATTCTACCTGTAAAGTAGGGATCAGGGAGCCTCTCTGAGGAATTAAAAAGACAAACAATACAAAACCAGCTTTGCCCTGCATTGTGATCATTGAACTGCCCCTGTTCCGATCAATTCACTTAACAGAGCTGTTTTTTGGCTCCTTAGCTAAGTTATCCATTCTCAAGCATAGGATTATCTTGCTATGTTTTTCCTCATAATCCTTTCTAATATCCTTAATCCTCCAATCCTCTTTCCCTGCTTTGCGCATGACTTCAGATTTTTGAAGGCATCTTGTGATGGAATTATGCGGCAAGGTAGCAGAAGGTCTTTTTTTCCTGAAGTCTGGTTTGTGATTCACAGTTCTGCTGAACCACCAGTGTGATGCCTTCCATGTGCTTTCAAACACCCTATTCTTTTGGTTAAGGTACTTTCATTAAGAAGCTTCCTCTTTTACAATAGTGGACTGCAGCAATACTTAAATCCAGAAGTGCTTCTGTTGCCCTGCAGAGGTGCTACACCTGCAGGGTGTAGAATTTGCTGCTGTCGGTTCTGTGATAGATGCATTTTGAATCAGGCTGCTGCTCCACTGGGCTGAGTTGCTTCACTGAAATGTTACAGTGGCTGATGCTCTGCAATAAACACCTGCTACATGGGCATAACTAGCTTCTCATCGCTAATGTATGTGCTGTTGCAGCCTTTCTGATTTGTCTGGGATGTTAATCACTTGTCTTTGGGCATTTGGAGAAGAATAGTATTAAGACAGGGACTTTGGTGTTTAGCAGTTCGGTTTATTGGCACGGTGAGCTTGCTGATTCGGTTCCAAGGTTTTGACATATGGTGAGCTCCTTTGTTGCGGCAACAAAATAACCTGGTGTTTTCCTGGTGTTGTGGTGAAGACCAGCAGCCTGTCAGGAGCGATGTACAGCTGCTCAGAAGCTTACAGAGCAGATCTGTTTTGTCATGCATCGACTTGAAGGTACTAATATAGCGATTTCTTTTCACTTCAGTATCATGTAGCTTGCTTGTGGTGTAATGTAGGCTTCTTAAGGTATATCCAGTCATTAAGAAGCTAATTGGTCAAGTTTTTTATTGGATTGATATGCTTTGAAAAACGGATTAGTTTTTGATTCTTTTAAGTCTGGAAATGTGGAATAAAGTGGTTGGTCTGCCGCGTAAAGCGAGTTCCGTTTGAGTGCTTGAGCTGCCAAATGCTCTGAAGGGGTAAAATTGAACTGGCCAGAAACCAGATCTGAAAAATGGGATCTAAAATTAGGACTATCTCTGACTCGCAGGAGTTTGGGGCAAAGAAGGCTTTGGGAGGAAATAAAATCCCTTGTGGAAAAGGTACAATAGGTCTTACAAACTCCCCTCTTCATTGTTTGGGTGGGAACAAATGTGCTTTTCTTCCGTTCCTTCTGAATTTCTGTATAGCTGGGATTTTCTGCCTTCCATGCCGTTACAGTGAGAAAGGCAACTGGTCTGAATTACGCAGTGATATGAGACTGGCCGCAGCAAGGTGCGGTGTGCACACGGCATTGTGTTGGCAGTGCTTCCCTAGCCTGCAAACCTGTCGCTGGAGTGCTGATGGGAGTGAGGAGGACTGGTAGATGCAAGTGCGGGCACCTGGTGGGGTGGAAGAGATGAGCTGTGGGTTAATATCGTCTTCTGGGTCCCAGCTCTAGTCTTCCTGCTTTGACAGATGTCTTCATCTTAACTCATACTGGTGTAAAAAAAAAAAAAAAAAAAATCTGCATAGGCTATTGTTTCAGTGATATATATTCAGTCCTTTCATGAAGCTGTTCCTGAGTTGTGTAACACTGTTGTAACTAGTTAATGCATTCAGTTGCTTTAGTTTCACTTGCATTTCTATGGTAATACAAGTGTGTGTTGCAGTAGGTGGAGGTGGAGCGCTTCAGCGGGCTGCTGAAACACACGTAGTGCCTCCTGGGCTCTCAGGGTTGGAGCGTGAGGCAGCTTGCTCTTCAGGCACATTTCAGAGTTCATGCTGTGCTGAAAACCTGTCCTGTTGCTTGTGAACTTCAGCTCAACAAAGCTTCTCTTGAAATGCAGTCTTTCTTTCCTACTCAGTGCTAGTGTTACAAAAGTGCTGTGACTGTGGCATCTGTTCTTTTGTAAGGATTCTTGGCTGTTGCTTTAGCCTTTTCAGTTAGAAAAGCACTCATTCTAAGAAGTAAAGAATATATTTTTAAAAAGGATGAATTGCATGCAAATGATGCAGACATGATCTTGAAGAGAAACAACATGCTTACTTGAGGGAATGAGGTCTCTGGCTTTTCATGCACTTCCTAGTTTACTGGTGCAGTTTAGGATTTTGTTTCCCTGCCCTGAAGCCAACCCTTGAGGTAACAAATTAATGTTACATGTGTACTGCTACTTGCAGGAAGGGTAGATGAGTAAGGTAAATGATCTCTCTTAGAAGCCTGCCTTAAGGGAGAGACGATACAAAAACCTGAGGACAGAACCTCCTTGGTCTTATGTTCACCTAAAGGCTAAAGTGCACCTTTGCCTTCCCTAAAGCAGTGAAAGGGATAACTCCGGTAAACAGAAGGTGCCTGTTGTGTTGTACGGTAAGCGGCAGCAGTTTGCTGCACTTAGCAGTAAGGGCATTAGTGAACGGTTAGGTTCCTTCAGGCTGTTGCAGTCATCAAGATAAATAGTCTAAGTGCAAGTAGCCACTCTTCTGCATCCCTGCATTAGCAGAGCAGCTGCATCTCACCAGCAAATTTAAGTTCCAACATCTGTACAAACAGAAATTAATTTCATAAAAAGCCAGTTAATAAGTTTTAAGAATGCAGTGTAGTGGGAGTCTTAAGCCATGGTGGAGGTGGGTGTTGGGATGCTGTTACAGCCTAACTTGTGTAGGAAGTCAGGAGATGAAGAAAAGTGGCTTGTCCTGTATGGTAAAGGAAGCGGGTTTAGGAAAGGTTCTTACTTGCACTTGCAGGTACCTCGTGTGCTGCCAACTGAAAATTTCTTCTTAATCATTAAGGTACTGTTGCATTCCTGACTAAGAAGGTGAGGAGTGCTTATGAAGATCAGGGAGGCTATGTGGGCAAAATACTGAACTGGCAGCTGTCTGTGTATCGGCTGGGTGAATGTTGTGTTGTACTCTGTTTTTAGACACCAAATGATTCCTGCAGCTAGCGTAGAAGTTACTCTGGAATTGGTCCTGAGCAGCATCTGGCTCATGTATATCAGAGCTGCTTTTTACGTGACTGTTTTTGCAATAATCTTGTCTGAGCAGAGAGGTTTAGAAAATATCAACTATAATAATGTTCAGCTCAAAAAAAAAAATCTCATTTTTGAGTTCCTTCTTCAGAAAAGAGCCAAAAGAAATGGCCAAGAGGTTAAAATGTTTGAAAATGCTGTGTTAAGATGAAGTGTTGTCATATGCTGACTCTGGAGACAGCATTGGTATTGATCCAGAAAGAGTTGGACCGTGTTGACGGCCTTCTCTGAGAAGCAACAACTGTCGAAATGAGGAAAATGGAAAGGAGCAAACAAATGCTGTCAGTTAGGGCAGAAGGCTTGAGAACTGGTTTGTGAAGTACATCAGAAATTGGAAATCTTGCACATCAAAAGCAAACAACTTGCAGGTCAGCAGGGCTCATAGAATAAGATATGAACGGGACGATGCAGAGGCCAGAGAAGGGCTTGAAGTTCTCACCAGCACTTTGGCTGCTGGAGATCTGTCATTTCGAATCTCAGTACAGAGTGCGGAACGCTAACTGTTACACAGCGTGTCTACTGGTGCATGCTGAGGAATTCCAGAGGAACTTCACCACAAAACCACAGCGTATATTTGAACTTCAGGACAGCCCTGATCGTCTAGCTCCTGTGGTGGAGTCCTGTGCAGGCTGGAGCACTGAGTGCTTTCTTGGCAGTGCAAGAGAGAAAATGCGGAGCTGACTTTCTTAAGCAGCAGATCAGGGAAGGAGATGCAGACTGGTGGTGGGTAGTACTCACTTGAGTCGCTCATGTTGCACTGAAGGGTTGCGACTGCTCATCTGAACAGAGGCTCACCCCACGGGGCGTGGGCGTGGGGAAGTGCATGCGCTCGCTGTCTGCTCTGACCCCCGGTGCTGGCGTTCCGGGGGCTGCGTAGTGGAAGTCTGCACAGTGTATGGTGGAGGCTGCGGTGTGCAGAGGCTGTGGGAATCCCTGCCTTCCCTGCTGCAGAACAGCCACTGTACAGGCGTTTTCCTCGGAATGTCTGGGAGTGGTTGGATCTGGCTGATACCATAACACAACTAATTTCCATAAGTGAACAAAGGAGCCGGTAACGGTAGTTCTTACAGATGTCAGTTCCTTCAAGGACTCTTATTCATGTTAACCCTCATTCATGTGGTCAATGTGGTAACACAGAGCTGTGGAATTTTTTGGAAGAATGTTTGAGATTTGTTTTTGAAGGCTTTAAAAAAAGTCATTGGTGTGCAGGGCTTACAGGTGAACTAACTACTGGGAAGTAACCAAAGGAAGGAATAAATATTTATGTGGTAATAATAAAGGAAGAGTGCCAGTGGAATTACTCTAGACTTGCTTGCTCAATGCATTCATAAATACCTGGAGGGAAGGAATGAATGGGAGGAGAACAGAACAATCAGATAAGCAGCAAGCGGAGCTGACTGCAGACAGTTGCAATGAGAGTTTGTTATTCATTAGGCTACAAAATTGCAGATGAAATTAAATGCTCATAAATACTGAGACAAATCTGGAGAAAAATTGCTCAGGCTGCAAGCGGGAAGTGGGTGTGCAGTTGGTGGTAATTGTTTAGAAAACATCTGGAATCTCCTTCAAAGTGATTTCTTTCAAAGAGTAGCTGTGTGCTCAGAGGTCCTGAAATAGCAGTTAGTGGGAGTGGACAACAAATAACAAGTGTGCCATGGGCTGAGGGCTGAAACTGATCACCTGCCAAAACCAGGGTGAAACCGAAAGCAAGCTTAGGAAAGTCAGCAGTGATCAAACTTTGGACCAGGTCCTGCGTGAGGAGAGAAAAATGGGTGAGAGTTAGTTGGAAAAAAAAAAGCTGGTGGTTAGAGAGAAGTGGATGTGAGTGCAGAGTCCGCAGAACGCTGTTTGCAGTTTATGATCTTTTTCCTCAGGAAAAAGAGCATGAAAATAAAATCATTCACAGACAGTAAAATAAAGCACTTCTTTACGCATCTTTACTATGATGCATATTTAATTTGTCATTAAAATGTAGTGAATGGCAAAAGCATAAGTGGACTAAAAAGGCTTGGCAAAATAGGAAGTCTTCTGAGCTAATGCACGATTGGGATCCACTGCGATAGTACGCTGGGGAATCGCTGCGGGGGAGCTGGACGACTGCTTTGCCTTCTCTTGCTTTCCCCCTGCATCTGCCTACTGCTGGTTTCTGTAAACGGGACAATAGGAAGTCTTCAGCTGGGTGTCACTGCTGGTAGATGTATACAGGTATTTCCTGGGGGGGGGGGAACATACTTTCTAGAAACTTTCTAGACGTGTTAGTTTGTAGCTGCTGCCCTGCTCTGAAGTTCTGAAATCAAGTACATTCATCAATAAATTGAGAAGTTCAGTCTGTGCTCTGTAGTTACTGTAGATCAGCAGTTTAGGATGATCAGTTGCCTGCCCTTATATCTTCAATATATACCCTTTAAAAGTAGCGTCTTTATGCTTTGCTGCTAAAATCTTTGTGTACAGGAAGGATTCCTGGCACTTCAGAAGTACAGGCAGTGCCTTCTGAATGTGGTCTGTTGGAGGATACCAGACAGGGTAAGAATTCTGTAGTAAAATGAGTTACAAAACTAGTTTGGAGTTCTATTAGATGTATGAGAATTTCATTCTGGAAGGCTAAATCTATTTACTAGAGGTTGAACTTGTTTAGGGCAGTGTTCAGGTTTCAGTGCCTTGAATTGATAACTTGTATCTTGGGTTAGAGATGAATTTTAGGAATGCATCAGCTTCAAAAAGATTTTTGCTGAAGTGTCACAGCAGTAATTACTGTTCTGGGTCAAGAAGTTGTATTTCTTCTGCACGGCTTGTGCCTTTCCATTGACAGCAAAGCATGTACATTCATCTGAAAATTTAAGTTCATCTGCATTCACGTTTGTCAGTGGGTGCTCTGTAGAATCAGGAAGGTGGGAAATGGAAGCACTGAGCAGGTACATGGAGCTGCTGTGTGAGAACTGCTCACATAGCACTGGTGTTAATGTACTTTGCGCCTGAGAATGAATGCATTTACTGCTCCTACCTCTGAGAGTTCTGCTGGAAGGTCATTTCCTGTATGAATGTATGGCTTCTAAAGGGCTTGAATTGTCCAAGAAAAGCCCATCTGTCAAAGTGTACGTTGTTGTACCAAGGAATACTCAAATGTCCCATTTATCGCTTTCTGCAAAAACTTCCACATACTCAGAAGGAGCGACCCCTGCAAGAACAAACCTATTTGAGATTTTAACAGCTGTTGTGCTGCTTCGTGTTTGGGTCATTGTGCAATTTCCAAGCCTATCCTTTATGTTTTTTCTCATTTTAGAGGAAACAATGAGGGAATTGCGAACTGAATTTCAGCTTGTTCGCTGTTGAGCACATAAGAAGGTTAGGAAGTGTCTCCCAGTGTTTTTGTCCTGTTATTGGACATCTTCAGCAGTTAGGTGTGTATATATATAGCGAGAGCTGGTGTGTAGGTATTGCTGAGATTACTGTGAGGTGCTGCTGTGAAAATCAAGTGCATCAGTTCCATACCCCCTCCCGTCCTAGACCTCAAGCTGTCCTAACTTCTGTGATGCTCACCTTTCTTGAATGTCCTGCTGGTTTGGTTAAATGGTGTTATGAAACAAGCCCTATGGCCTTTTCAGGGGTGAAATCTGTTGTAATAGTGAAATCATCTTTACAACTGATGCTGCTTTCTCCTTTAGACTACACGAGGAAATAATTGACTTCTATGACTTCATGTCCCCTCGTCCGGAAGAAGCAGCTATGAGAAGAGAAGTGGTGAAAAGAATAGAAATGGTCATCAAAGATCTTTGGCCCACAGCTGATGTGAGTGTACCTCAGGTGCTAATTTGCTTCTCTAGGAGGTTGTAGAACGCAATTCACTGAACTCAGCTATTAGCTTTCTCTTTCTTAGAAGTGACCAGATAAAACTTAGGGTGTTTGACTTCAGTAAAATACTGTAAGAAGTGTGAAGTTTATGTTAAAAAGTAGAGGAAAAACCTAGCTCTCAGGTTAATAGAGGCTGCTGGTAATTTCTTTTCATTTTGTGATTTGGGGATGTGAAGAGCTGTCTGCTTTAGGAAGTGTGTTTCTTAAAGTAAAAGCTTATTAAATATTAAAATGAGACTGCATCCACAAGGGATCCTGACTGAATGGATATTTGTAAGTACAAATATTTTATGACAACCGTTGTGAAAACAAGCTTCCTTTTCTTGTATCTAACACAAATCTGACAGTCAGATTTAGTTCTGCTTTAGTGGGAAAATTGGATTTGCTTCTGGAGGGATCTTCCAGCCAAAATAGTTTTTTTTTCCAAACCCTTTGTTTTCCAAGAAGTCGCTTCCAAGCGAAAGCCATCCAAAAGGAACTTTCTACAAACAGTACTACTGACAAACCTGCGGCCTGGAATCATAGAATGGCTTGGGTTGGAAGGGACCTCAGAGATCATCTAGTTCCAACCCCCCTGCCGTGGACAGAGCTGCCAGCCACTAGCTCACTGGATCAAACTGCCCAGGAACCCATCCAGCCTGGCCTTGAACACAGCCAGGGATGGGGCAGCCACAGCTTCTCTGGGCAGCCTGTGCCAGCGCCTCACCACTCTCTCAGGGAAGAATTTCTTCCTGATGTCCAACCTAAACCTCCCCTCTTTCAGTTTTAGTCCATTCCCCCTTGTCCTACCATTATCCACCCGTGTAAAAAGTCGGTCCCCCTCCTGCCTGTAAGCTTCTTTTAAGTATGTTATCAACAGGGATAAAAACATTTCAGACTCCCGTGATTACGTAACCTTCAGTGACAAGGACTGAGGGTTATGGGCACAGTGGTGAGCTTAAGATACTGTAAAGCGATACTGTAAAGCCCACCTTCATCTGCACCTGCAATTTTTCTTAGCAATAAGATTTTCTTGGGAACAGTTACAGGCGTGGAAACGGCCCAGCATTTTCATGGGTCACTTCAAAGTGGCAAACCTGCAAATTGTGCTGTAGATGAGAGGGGAGAACATTCTAGTTCCATAGGGTGGAAGCACAGTGGAAGTATCTGGTCTGGACCGTGCATGTCTCTTCAGCGTACTCTCCCTTCCCACCTTCCTCCCCAACATCTACCACAATTTCAGTCATCCTTATAGTAAAATCTGGAGTATTTGTGATTCTTATGAATCGTTAAGCTTTTAAACTTAACCATGTTAAAAGTTTCTCATACAAAACAATCGGTAAATCTGTCCTATGAGGAAAGAGGGCAGAGGAAGGATGGAAATTTATAGCAGCTTATACTTTTGTAGAATTGGAAATAAATAGGGAAAAGGACTTCTCAGAAGTTTATGCTCTCTGGCTTGCAGGCTTGATAGCCACTTCATGTGGCAAAATGACAGTCTTTTGTAAAGTTGGATCGATGAGAGCACATTTTTACAAGCTTTACAGTATATGAGAAAGCAAGTCAAATAACTTTGTTTACTGGACTGTATCTTTAACAGATCCAGGACAGTTTTAAACCTTGAGCATTCATGATTATCAGTGGTTTCACTCTATTTTTTTTTTTTTCTCAGGTTCAGATATTTGGCAGCTTTAGTACAGGGCTTTATCTTCCAACTAGGTGAGTAATTATTTGCTTTTATCTATTCAGAGTATTGGTAACATTTGGGGGAGAATTTAGACTGGAATTTGTAAACCTGTCAGACTTCCACTCAAGCTTTTGCTTAGCATCTCGTATGACCAGGGGAAGAAGTATTCAGCTTGTATTTGGTAAATGTTTGGTGTATGGCTGTCAGCACTGGGTGCTTGCTGATGCTTTGAAACACCTTTTTTTGGTGGGGGGGGGCAGGGTGGGGTTAGTCTTTGGCTCTTTGTTTTTAACATACAGTGAAACTGACAAGTTTAGTACTTACTATTTAAACATTGTTTTTCCTTAAATAAAGTGAGTTAGTGAATTGCAATGAAACAGTTACTGTGCAATGTTAAGGGACATGACAGCTGTGTTTTCCCCGCTCTGGAGAGTAGAGTGTTTTGAGTGCGAGTAGTTGTGTGTTTTATATCACTTAATGGTTCACATATACTCTGGCAATAAAATTAGTGGGACATGTGTGTAACTGTGTCTTAAAGACTGTGTTGTCTTGAAGTAATTTTTCAATAAGCACTGAGAATTTAATTTCTGTGAAAAACAATTACTGATAAAAATGGTTTGGACTGTTAACATACCTGTCTGCGTGGACAGGTGGGGGACAGGATTGGGCTGTGGAGGGGGTGAGGAAGTAAACAGGGAGGAGTTGTCCTAAGAACTTAACAGAGGACTGGAAGCAAGATACTAAGATGCTGACTTCAAGTCCCAAAACACACTGGCCTCTCTCTCAGCATTGCTAAAGCAAACTTAGAAACCTAGGTTGGTAGAAGTTGCAGAATAGTTATGCTGGAGGACCTGTAACATGCAGAAGGGCAATTCTAGCATTTTCTTATGGTGGGCTGCTATGCTTTAGACTTAATGGATTTCATGCCATGTTCTTTTTGTCTAGTGATATTGATTTAGTTGTTTTTGGGAAATGGGAACGCCCCCCTTTACAGCTGCTGGAGCAAGCACTACGAAAACACAACGTGGCTGAGCCGTATTCCATCAAAGTACTTGACAAGGCTACGGTAAGGAGGAATCCACACAACACCGAACAGAAGTTTTCAGGCTCCTTAATGTAACACTTGGTCATAAATAGTGTTCTTAAAATTAATGGAGCAGTTGATGTTGTCTTAAGCACAATGTTTTGCTCTGTCTGGGTAAGATTTTGTTAGAACATGTGCGTGCTTAGCAATAGCATATGGGAGTTTTGATATGCAGAACAGTAATTGTATGCTCTGTTTGCTGGAGGGCCATATTTTATGCTCATATTGTCAATAAAAGTCTCTTGAAAATCTGTATTTCCGAAGTATAAGGTTAATTGTAGCATGTTTTTCCACAGAATTTTAAAAGTACTTGTGTTTAGCCAGGGACCAGTAACTGGAGTTGTCCGGCTTGAATGCAGTTTGAGGTCTTGATGCCAGTGGTATAATGAAGTGTTCCAAGCTTAACTGGGCTTGGTGTGCAGCATTTCTTGTGTCTGTCTTGTGACCCTAATGGATCAACCTTCGAATGTGCTAAAAACTTAGTGTGAGAATTCTACATTACTGAACAAGTGCTTTCTCCAGGAGACAAAGCAGGATATACTTATATATAAGTATAACTATATAAGGATAACTTGTGTTAATAAGCCGCTCTCTTCTGTGGTCTCTGAAATACAGTGACTCTTTTAGGTCCAGAAGGTTCCTACAGCTTCCTTAGGAATAGTGGCACATAACAATAGCTCTGGTAATCTTTGGTTTACCTGAGTGAGATTTTTGGTATTAGCCATACCAGTTAGCGAAGGAGAATGGCAGGCAGCAGGCTGATAAATTTTTCTAGCCTCTTATTTTATTCCCTCTGCTGTTGGTATAAAATGGAGCTATAATTCTGCTCTTTGCATTCCATTTCAGATGAAAAATGTAAATACAAGTTCAACTTAAAATAAATGTATGAGCTGAAGCTTAGGTTATGACTGAGATAATGTGCTTATAATACCATTTTGTAGGATACTGTCCTCCAGGCAGTGGTGTGAAACTGAACTGCCTATTCAGTAGTTCTGTCATGATTTATTGCTGCCAGGAGAGGAAGCACTGCTATTTCCTTGCTTTTATCCATTCTGGCTTTCATTTGACTCTGCAGTGAACCAGTTCAGCCTGATAAACCAACAGGCAGCTCTTTATTTTTTTTCTGCTAGGCTGAGTCAGTTAGCAGTTGAATAGCACTCTGCTGGGTCAGATGAATGCAGTTCTTCCAGGTTATGGAGTAGAGTGTCTCCTATCACCAGCTGTTAGTCATTAAATTAAGGAAATGCAGTTGTCATAGGATAACACAACTGATACTGCAGTTACAGAGGCAGATATCTAACAGCTGTGGGAGTGTATGAGTGATCCTAAGCTGATGTGATCACACAGGTCAGTATTTTAATCACCTCAGTAAAAACTGTGCACTTGTCAGACAGGTTAGGTTTGCTGTCCTTTCTCAGGAACAGGTTTCTTGTTTTGCCGTTCATTTGGATTGATAGAATCCATATATGTGAAGTGAGTCGCTGGAGAACAGCTCCAGTGTTGCGTTTCTGGGGGGAGGGGCACTCATAAAACCTTGTTTCAATCTTTTCAGGTACCAATAATAAAACTTACCGACCAGGAGACAGAAGTGAAAGTTGACATCAGTTTTAATGTAGAAACTGGTGTGAAGGCAGCTCGATTTATCAAGGAATACATGAAGGTATCAGCCATACAATGAATCTTATACTGCTTACCAAGGATACACTAGATACTTAGCTAACCTTTTTTGGTATGGCTTAAGACTTTTGGAAACTTACTGTTGAAGACTGTTTTCATTAATACTAATTACACTTGGATATTTTAATTCATATTCTGTTCGCATTTATTCATTGTTTTCTTAGTTGGTAGAAGGATGTTAGAGTTTTTTGAAAACTTGAGCTTTGTAAGCTAGAAACTGTAGAACACTGAAGCTGTGTGTGGTTACATGGTTTTCTAATAGTTGAGGGCTAGGTGTTTGTGTGCATAAACCTTTATATTATTTTACAACTGTGTCCAGAGCTGCAGCCAGGTACTAAACTGTGCTTCTAAAGCAAGGCTGTTCAAGTTTTGCTTACTGTGATTTTTATGATGCTTGAATGTGAATACAGCCTTGCTAAACAATGTCTAACACCAGTTCTTCTGCATGTAAGTACTTAAAACTGAGTTCGCTTTGATGCTGTGCGGTAAAAGTACTGTTCACATGAAGAACATTGACTGAATGAGACTGGCCTTCAGTGGAGGATATAAAAATATCCATGTTGGGAGGAGATGGGGGGAGTTCAGTGTAGGCTACTTGATGGAGTATGTTTACGTATTTGCCTTGGTTTCTAGAATAAACATATGCATGTTTCAGGTATTCCTGAGGTAACACTTTATAGCACACTACTGAATAGCATTTTTGTATTAGATGAATCTTATGTTGAGGTTGTTTAGTACTTGCTTTGTTTTGGAATGTTGATGTTATCGTTGACAAGACCTGTTTTGCTTTGCAGAAATATTCTTTGCTGCCTTACTTGATTTTAGTATTAAAACAGTTCCTACTTCAGAGGGACTTGAATGAAGTTTTTACTGGTGGAATTAGCTCCTATAGCCTAATTTTAATGGCCATTAGTTTCCTGCAGGTAAGTCTGTCCCTTATTTGCTTGTGTATTCTTCAAAATATTTTGGTTTCTGTCACTAAACCTCATCACAAAAGGTGCTGTTTCTTTACAATCCACTAGCAGTGCACAGCTTTGTTTTGCATGGCTCTAGATGTTTGATCACTGGCAGCTCCTGCAGACTGCATCGCAAACCTGTAAGATCTGTTCACTGGGGTAATTGTTACAGCAGCAGGAGACTTGTCAGCCGCATAGAGGTGGTACATCATTTCCTGTAACAGGCCCTGTGATGGGGATTACACCACTTGCCTATGTCTGTTCCAGTACTTGGATATCTTCCTGGTGTTAAATCTGCTAGGATGCAGTTTCTCTGCTACTTCCTAGTCTATGGTACTGAACGTGGAGAGCGATTGCTTTTGGTGTTTGCTAAAATCAAGAAATCAAACAGTCGTGTTGGTTTTGATTATATGTTCATTGGTTAGACTTCAACATACTTAAAAGTGGCAGGTATTGTAGGTGACTCATGAAATGGTTGAGACATAGCAACTTTCCATAAATTTTTGTGACAGTGAGCTTTATGTGAGTATTAAGTACATATAGTATGAGGAGATTGAGAAAATATCTGCTTTTCACTTAGGGTAAATATGCAGTTTTTCTGCTTCTGAAAACATTAAGCTTGATGGACTTCAAAAAAAAAAAAATCAGCTATTACTCCGTTACTGAGTCTTAATGTGGTATGCATACTTCATTACTTTTGGCTTAAGACAAAGCTTAGACATGGCAAGAAAGAATTCTTTGTCTTCTGTATGCTGCTGAAGTGCTGCCCCCTCTTGGTTACATAAAAGTAGTTTAAGTACGTGGACTAGTGACTATTCAGGCTTGTGTTAAAAAGATTGTTCTTAGATGTTTAAATGAGAGTTCTTTGTACCGTTATGGTCTGACAAGTGTTAATTTTTAATAATTAGTAACTGTTTTGTCACAGCTGCATCCAAGAATTGATGCCAGAAGAGCTGACGAAAACCTTGGAATGCTTCTGATAGAATTCTTTGAACTCTATGGAAGGAATTTTAACTACTTGAAAACTGGTATTAGAATTAAAAATGGAGGTGCCTATATTGCCAAAGAAGAAATCATGAAGGTCATGACTAATGGGTACAGACCATCCATGCTATGTATTGAAGATCCTCTGCTGCCTGGTAAGACTGTACACTTGCAGTATTCTGGAGCTCTGGCTCAACCTGTACGCTCAAACTTACGTTACAGTCCTTAAAGTCCGTTAAATGTGTTGAGAAGCTGCTTGGAGAAAAAGGCTTCTTGGTGGCGAGGCACAGCGAAGGAGATGAGCTGAGGGGTAAGGAGCTGAAATCTGCAAAGATCCTTAGCCTGAGTGAACTGGATTGTATACAAGCAGTGCAGATAAATGATGCATTGGAGATCAGAAATGTGCTGAGTACATGGTGAGGCTCTCTAATAGTGAGGGGTAATGAAGGGAGAAGGCCCAGGAATCCTGGGAGAGAAGTTGTTAGTGGGAACAACTCTCCATTCTCTGTTCTGAGAAGAGTGAGAAAGGAAGGTGTAGCTTTTCCTCCCACAGTTTGTGATGCTGTTCTACAGAGAAATTGTAAATGGGAAAGGAAAACACCGTGTGATGGTGCAATAGGCTGCACAGAAGCATGGGTGTATGGTTGTGTGTAGCAAGGGAATGACTATAACATGGTGTTGGTACAGAGTGATGCGCAGAGCTGGCCTCTGCGTTGTACATGGGCCTTCAGAGAATGTCACCTTCAGCTGTATGTACATTTGAAAGTAACTTAAGTACTTTTTTCTTGAAGACTTGTTTTTGATTCAGTAATGTTAAGGTAATGAAGATGAATTTTGGTACAGTTCCTGAAAACTGTCAACTAGTCACTCGGTTTGGATTCTCTTCAAACTGTCATAAGTAGCTGAAATTCCAAAACAGCCTTTTTAGAAAGTCAAGTTTTGGTTAATTTGTAGTTCAACATTAGTATTTCTAGAATGTAATTGGTGCTCAGACTCCATCCTGTCACGCCTTGTGGGTGGACTGCTTGTGTATGAGCACTTCTAGAGCAAATAGAATGGATTGGGAGCTGCAGTTTGCCTCCCTTCTGAATATTCAAAGTACTGAGCGTTCTTACTTTACTAGAACAGGTTGCATGCTCAGGTAGTCATTTGTCAAGCCACATCAGATACATATATGCCTCTAAGTTTGTCATGACTGTTGCACTTGGCCAGGCATGAGTGTGATTCTGCAGAACTTCTGTCATGTTGTCCAGCTTTCATTCAGTAGCTGTGCACTTAGTTGCCTGAAAATCTATTTCGGTATCAGCATGACTACATTTCATTGGAATCAGAAACCTTTACCTGGTCTTCCTGTCTGCTGAGGACTTACAGAGAAGAGTTTACTTATGCTGTACAATGTTTTAATCATTGCTTATAGTGAAGTCTTGCAATGTTTTTCTTCCTCTGAAGTGTCAATGGAGAGCAGAAAAACTGCAAGTCCAGTAGGGGCTCTGGGCTGCTCCTTATAGCATAAATCTTGCGGTACTAAAGAACTGCAGTTTGGAGAGAAGATCTCTAGTTATGTGCTCTCAAAGCGCGTAGGTAAGAACAAGGTTTTAAATGAGACTATATAGGCTGAGAACCTGATTTTTATAGGAGAAAGTGTTTTGGCAAGGCAAATGAAAGGTGACAGCTTGAAATAAATTATCCCTTTGGGATATAGTGGTCAGATATTTTCTGGTAGCTGCCATAAAGCTGCGGAACTTAGGTGTTGGAACCAGGAGTTAAATGTCCTAGAACATGTAGGATAGCTCCTTGAGTCAGATCTCATGAATATGACCTCCTTAGATCTAGGCTAAATCGCATACTCCTACATTATCTAAAAGTACCTATCAAATATATGTAGATCATGTCTAGAATTTGTGAATTTAGTCATTACTGCTCGTCGCAGTACATAACACTTCCCCAGGGGTTCAGGTCCCTGCCCACTGCTTGATTAGTTTGTGGTCAGACCAGTTTGGTGTCTAACTCCATGGTGGTCAGTGCTGGTACTAAGGAGGAGATGGGAACAAGTGTTTTGGTAAGAAGGAGGACACAGCTGAGTCTTGATTTAGGCTCGCATAAGCTGCTGTAGAATTTTCCCTGCAAACCTGTTCATGCACTGTCTGTACAAGTTCATAATCTTTCTGGGGGGTCCTTTTGCAGCTTGATCATAGTTTTCTATAAAGTCCTGGTTAAGTCTTGGAAGACAACCTTGAAAGATGACTTCTTAATCTAGAAATCAGGCTAAAAAAAAAAATACAGGGATGCAAAAACCCCTTCCAACTTCTCTATAATTATTCCGGCATTTTAAAAATTACTCTTACGGGTACATGCGCAAGTCATGCAGTAGTATGCTGAGAGGTATAACTCAATAGGATTAAATTCAATTGGATTAGTTACTTTAAGTCTGAGGAATTTTTAGTGTAAAATGATGTGATCAGAAGAATATGATACTTTGATTCTTCCTGCTTAGGCCATTCTGTTAGTTCCTTGATGGGGAAGGCACAGGTATCAGTTCTGGTTGTAGTGGGTTTAGCTTGTATGAGATTCTCCTGGGTGCTGCAGGGTTTATTCTGAGAGTCTCAAAGACCATTTATTGGGCACTCGAGGACTGTAATTTGTGATGTGGGATCACAAATTTGGGATCAGATTCTGAGAAAGATGTTGGGAGTCTACACTTGAAGTCGGACGTCTGAACTCAGATTTGAAATGTCTAGCCCGTGACACATCCTTAAAGTGATAGTTTCTACCTGATCTTCATTAATACCTTAAGATTCTTCCTCTTGAGTAAGTAGTGTCCTAGGACAGGGTAATGAGATCAAAATCTGTCCCATAGTATTATCTAAGGAAAGGATTTTCTGTTTAAAAAAAAAAAAAATCTTGAGACTGCTACTGCTTCAGTTTCTCAAAACAATCATACTTAATAAATGTAAGAAGTAAAAATAAAAAGTACTCATTTAGGAGAACTGCAACTCAGACGTTTGTTCAGGGGAACACATTGGATCAGGGTAGGCGATACTGTCCTAGAACGGGTTTGTATGTGAGGAATTGATCTTCCAGTATCCTGTCTCGGAACACAATCCTCTGGAGGTTGGTCACAAGTCTTTAATCTGATTTTAACACAAACTTTGAATTTATTCAGTAAATTTTTAGCTAGCTTTTAGCTATGAGGAGATGATCCAGGTTCTTCAATCACTTTTGATGCTCAGGACAGGAATTATTTTGATTTTGGTTTGGGTTGACAGCAGCAAATGTAGCCAAGTCATCGTATAAGACTTGAGGTTTCATCTCTGCTCATCCCTTCATGAGAAAGATGACGTTCTTCGTTTTGAGTTACTGTAGGCACTGGCAAAAGCTCTACATGTTTATTTGCATATGGTTTCCTTGAAAAGGTAGTATCTAACTTGCAGGACTAACTATGCTTCATGTTGCTTACTCTTCTGCATCATGATGTGCCACAAATGCAGGAAGCAACTAGCTTTGAGATTGACAACTATTGGGATTATCTGTCATAGCCTTAGTAACTCCCCAAAGGCATTCATCACAGCTTTTCAATATCTGCCATTTGCCGTTAGAACCTGTGAGTATGTATGTGTGTATAAAATGCATTATTTAAAAACACTCAAATTGAGGCTAGCAGCTGAAAGAACCTCTTAACGCTGAACATTATAAAGAGATACTTCCTAGGAAATAGGTTAACAGAAACAGCTCTTCTTCAGCCTTTCCAGGTTGTGTTTTTGAAACTGCTTCAGGAAATGGAAGGTTGCTTCAAGGCCAAGTGCATGCTGCTGCACCTGGGTCAGGGCAATTCCAGGTATGCGTACAGACTGGGAGAAGAGCTCACTGACAGCAGCCCTGCGAAGGGTTCTGATACGTGAGAGGCTTGACATGAGGCAGCAGTGTGTGCTTGCAGTCCGGAAGGCCAACAGTATCCTGGGCTGCATCAAAAGAGGGGTGACCAGCAGGGAGAGGATTGCCCCCGCTGCTCTGCCCAAGTGAGGCACAACCAGCAGTACTGTTTCCAGGCCTAGGGCCCCCAGCACAGGAAGGCCGTGGAGCTGTTGGAGTGGGTCCAGAGGAGGCCACAAGGATGCCCAGAGAGGTGAAGCACCTCTTCTGTGAAGAAAGGCTGAGGGAGCTGGGCGTGTTCAGTCTGGAGAAGGGAAAGCACCAGGAGGACCTCACTGTGGCCTTCCGGTACCTAAAAGGAGCTTATAAACAGGAGGGAGAGCGACTTTGTAGAGGGTCTGACAGTGACAAGACAAGGGTGAAATGGTTTTAAACTAGAAGAGGGGAGATCTAGGTTAGATGTTAGGAGTAAATTTTTTACTCAGAGGGTGGCACAGGCTGTGCAGAGAAGCTGTGGGTGCCCCATCTCTGGAGATGTTCAAGGCCAGGCTGGATGGGCCCTGGGCAGCCTGATCCAGTGTGTGGCAGCCAGCCCACGGCAGGGGGTTGGGACTGGGTGGGCTTTAAGGTCCCTTCTGACCCAACCCTGTCTGTGATTCTATAGCTACCTGATGGAAGTCTTCGACATGCTTCTTTTTTGATAAGTTCTTCTTATGCAAGAAAGAGTGAGGGTGGAACTAGATGTGAAATTACACACCATTACTATCTACTAATGTGTATGTGAGAGTTGAAGCCTGTGAATTTTTAGGAGTTGAAAGCATTTGGGAATGTTCAGTGTAGATTGTGATGAAAAGATGCTCTGATAAGTTAGACTTGATGTGCTAGTGAGAACACTCAAAGAAAATCTACTTCCTAAAGATTTTTTTTTTTTTTTTAAGAATTCTGAGCAGCAAATGCAAATACATGATCTGGCTGCTTTAATATGTTGCTCTCTGGATTGGGTTTGGTCACTTTCTGTGCAGACCTGACTGGATACCGTTCATAGTAGCTCACATAGCTTTGGCTTTCACACCTGCTGTTCAGCTGCGGTGCCAGTCAGAGGCCCTGCAGACTATTTAATTGAATAAAACTGCTTATTCAGGTATTGTAATGAAATAATTACAGATGCAGAATGAAGCAATCCAGGGACCTATGCGTGCTATGGCGTGAGCTGTGTGCCTCTTTTCAAATCTACTTCAAGACTCATACACAGCTTTGGTCGTTTAAACTGAACTGCCTGAGATTGCTGGATTAGGCAAGGCATATGGTTTCTTGTGCTTGTAGAACAGGTGGCAACAGCTGTCAAAAGGAATAACCAACAGTTACTAGCAGTAGTGTCTTCATTTTTTGTGTAGCTTCTTCCAGGAAGCACATTAAATGTGGTTGTCCTAGCCCCTGTATTAGAGTACACTAATGCAATTTGATTGGCTGTACACGCTCAGTTCAGTGATAGGTACAATTGCATGTTTTGAGCCACTTGTACATACTGTTTCTGTTTCTTTGTTGCTTCTCAACCTATTTCTCCTTAGTATGTTATGTGCCTTTTGTCATTAAGTGGATGCAGTGTTGTTGCAGGACACTTCTGCTCCTGGAAAACCCGAACTGAGATGATGTTTTTTTTCTAGTAGGATTAACATCTTCGTGTTCTTATCTCTTAACCACTGACATACCTTGGTGTCTATTCAACTACCTTTGGACTAAGTACCTTCAGAAAGTCTCTACTAACTACTTGGCAGAGAAGGCGCTGAACTGCAGTGGGTTTCTTCCGAGACACTTTCTAAGGCCTGCAGTGGCCTCTGCTGCTACTTCAGGATAGAGTCCAATGGCAAACGTGCCTTTTAGAGAAGCTTTTGCCCTCAGCAAGTTTGCTGATGACACAAAACTGGCAGGAGTGGCTGACACGCCAGAAGGGTGCGCTGCCATCCAGCGAGACCTAGACAGGCTGGAGAGTTGGGCGGGGAGAAATTTAATGAACTTTAACAAGGGCAAGTGTAGAGTCTTGCATCTGGGCAGGAATAACCCCAGGAAGCAGTATAAGTTGGGTACTGACCTGTTGGAGAGCAGCATAGGGGAAAGGGACCTGGGGGTCCTGGTGGATGGGCCTAACAGCAGGATGACCATGAGCCAGCACTGTGCCCTGGTGGCCAAGAAGGCCAATGGCATCCTGGGGTGTATTAGAAGGGGTGTGGTTAGTAGGTCGAGAGAGGTTCTTCTCCCCCTCTACTCTGCCCTGGTGAGACCGCATCTGGAGTATTGTGTCCAGTTCTGGGCCCCTCAGTTCAAGAAGGACAGGGAACTGCTGGAGAGGGTCCAGCGCAGAGCCACCAAGATGATGGAGTGGAGCATCTCCCTTATGAGGAAAGGCTGAGGGAGCTGGGTCTCTTCAGCTTAGAGAAGAGGAGACTGAGGGGTGACCTAATTAATGTTTATAAATATGTAAAGGGTGGGTGTCATGAGGATGGAGCCAGGCTCTTCACTGTGACATCCAGTGACAGGACAAGGGGCAATGGGTGCAAGCTGGAACATAGGAGGTTCTGCTTAAATATGAGGAGAAATGTCTTCACAGTGAGGGTGACAGAGCACTGGAACAGGCTGCCCAGAGAGGTTGTGGAGTCTCCTTCTCTGGAGACATTCAAAACCCGCCTGGATGCGTTCCTGTGCAATCTGCTCTAGGTGTTCCTGCTTCGGCAGGGGGATTGGACTAGATGATCTTTCGAGGTCCCTTCCAATCTCTAACATTCTGTGATTCATTCTGTGTGATTCTTTTGTAATTTTGAGTCTGGTAGCTGCTGGATATGGCAGCAGTACATTGAGGGATGCTCAGTTACTTCAGTAAGCATGAAATATTTGACCAGCTTTTATGTAATCATATTATTGAAGAAATCCAGTGTTCCCCAGATGCTGTTGTTCCTGATCTGTTGTCATTGATTACCCTTTGCTGTTCAAGTGGCACTATTGTTGGAGAATCCTGAAGGACTAAAATGTATTGTCAAATAGTAGGGCCAAGGCTGTTTTCCCCCCTGAATGGCAGATCTTGGCATGGCCATCTATAATAACTTGCTGGACAAAATACTTCTTTGAGGGAAAGTTTCCTCTGATGTCAAATTCAGCCCTGTTGGATTCACTCTCCAAAGGGTAGACTAGATTCTTTACGTATCAATTTTCAGAGAGGATTTTTCATTATAGCTTGTACATGGGTCTTGATTGGATTTACAGTCTTAATCTAAATACTTTCAGTGGTTCATCCGTTTCCAGTGTTCTCATAGTGTTTCAAGTATCATTCTGAAGGAGGGAACCTTTTACTGTAAATAGCTTTCTACCCACTGAAGATCTAATCTGTGTTTTGGGCATGCAGTTTGGAGGGAATTATTTTATGTGTTCCTTAAACTGAGTGCTGACAGTGAACCTTTGGTGTCTGGTGCTGCATACATCTATAAAAACCCCAAATGATTTCTCGCTGGTGGTGGCAAAATCTTTCTGGGTGTCAAATGGAGGACCTATGCTTGTACATGGTGACCGATACAGAGGCTTTAGCATGTTCTTAACTTCTGCAGTTCCTCTTTTAGCACTGGGTTTGAAAGGAGTTCTGCTGTCAATGTCACGTCTTGAAAGCAAGACAGCCAAGAAGAAGTACCACTAACCTGATCAAAAACCAATGCTATACAAACTTCTGGAGTCATACATGATAAAGATTTTGAGAAACTGGTTTATTCTGTGGAGATGATCCGTATGAGTTTGTTTATTCAGCTGTAGTTTTGACAAGCTTATGTAGGGTTGATGTAAATATGCTTGGCCATATGAAGATAATGTGGTTGCACAAGTAGAATTTTAAGGTGACTTTGGCCTGCAAAAATTTTGCTGGTAAGTGTGGTAGGTTCCTTCTTAGAGATGAGCTTAAAGCTTTTTTTTTTGTCTTTAAAGCTATATTTTGTTTCCTGCAGGTTCTGGTACATCAGTACTTTACACATGCTGTATTTTGAATACGTTATTTTATGTCATTTGTAAGGCTGGTTTTCTTTATTCGAGATAGGGATACTTATTCCTGATATGAATAGAATGGACTGACCAATTTAAACAGTGAAGTTGTATTGTTAAGGCTTCTGAGCTTAAAGTGTAAATCATTTTCTGGTTACTGATACTAAAAAAAGATGATCTGATGACTGTCACATTATTTCAGGAAACGACGTTGGCAGAAGTTCTTACGGTGCCATGCAAGTGAAACAAGTTTTTGATTATGCCTACATTGTTCTTAGCCATGCAGTATCACCACTTGCAAGATCATATCCAAATAGAGATTCTGAGAGGTAATTAGTCCACTTTTTGCATATTGTTTGTTTGTGTAACCAATTAGGAATGTTTGGGTCTAATCAATAAAAGGAATATTGATATTTATTGTTTAACTGTAGCTGTTCTGAAATCTGCCCAGAAATTTAGGTTGGCCTAATGCTATGAGAGTATAATACCTTCACGTGCAGCACTGAAATGAAGAACACATGAAACCCAGGATGAGTCCAGTGAGAGGTTCTCCTAGTGTGGAAGGGTGCTGGAGTATAACTTAGTCTTTCTACAAACATTCTGTCTAAAATACTGCACAGGAAGGACTGCAGGTTTTATTGTTGGGCATGATTTGTGTCTTGTACAGCAGAGAAATGGATTTGAACAAAGTTTATACATAAAACTAGACAACAAGGCTGGAAATGTGCCCTGTTCTTTAATATGTGGTCCCATAAACCGTTTTAAAAGGCTCCATATGTGGGTTAAGCTATTAGAATCAGTTCACTTGGCCATGATGTTAGAACTGCCATTAAAAGTTAGCGTACTTCTAAGTATGCCATTTTAATGCGCATCTTAAAGTCGTTCGTGGAACCACACTACAACTTAGTTTGTTCTCAACTTTGACCTTTGCAAGTTTTGTATACCTTTTTGGTAAAGGGGTAGGTGAAAGGAGATGAAGGCATGCTAGATGAATGAAAATACGGCATGGCCGATGTGTGTTGTTTAATTCTAACCTTCAGTACAAACTGGGGCCAGACCAGGGAACATCTCTTTCCTGGGACTTCCCTAGAATCCCAATGGCATTGAGTTCCCCAGCTAATTTCACAAAGGAATGACTGTAGCAAGTCATGTTAGCTATCCAGATACAATTCCAAACTTGATTCAAGGTACTAATTTCCAGTGTTAATATAATTAGAAAGGGAAATAGTTCTTCTATAGGAAGTTTATTACTTGTGGTAGAAAGACTGTATATGTGGTAAGTTTACCACAAAAGCAGTAGCCTTTAGTTTCTGGATTTAATACTGACAGGTGTTAATAGTGCCTTGAGCCCCTGGGTTTTCTGTGGCAATACATTTATGAAGACTGAGACGATTCATGCCCCTGTGATGATGGGGTTGTAGGAGGAGTGGTAAGAGTTGCACATTCTGTGTTTGAGACTGCTGTTCTAAGACGAAGGTACATCTGTTGAATATGTACTGCATCATAGTTGTTGTTGCAGAAGTGAAGTCCCTTCCTAGGTAAGGGTAGGTAGGAGGACCTAGGGATACTGGGTTTTGCTTGTTGTAGGCCCTAGTCTTCACTAACTGCTATGTGGTGCTTCAGAGGGCATAGGCACTCTCTTACAGGGTGCCTCTATTTATACTAAATCTCTAATGCATTTAATGCAAGTCCCAGATGTCATTAGCAAGTACACTTCTTACTGTATTGAGGAAAATGTTTGAAATTGTCACAACTGCAGGCTTGAGAAATCCCAGTGGCTGTGTTTCAGCAGGTGGTGTACATCTGACCTGTCTTTCTGCTAGTTTGGGCTGTCTGTGCCACTGAGATGAGTCTCAGAACTTCTCAGACCTGTAACCTGCCATTGTGGAAGGTGGCATGGTGTAGTCAGAGCAGCAGCTTTCTGTGAAGGCTGACTTGTTCAGTGTTGCTGTAATTGGGGCTCTTTTCCCTAAGGGTGAAGGTTTGTTCTTGGACTGCCTGGTGGGTTTGAATTCATATCAACTCTTTCCAGGAAAAACGTCTACATATACCTCATGTACAGAGTCCTGTTTTGTAGATGACCATCTCAGTAGCATTCAGATCTCTCTTGGTGATCGCTATTACTGCCTTTCTTCAGGGTCAGTCCAACTCAAAGGAGCACACATTAAGGTAATTTAAGGCTTTCTAGTCAGCTGCTGCTTCTGATACTCCTTATTTTGAAACAAGTCAGATTTTGGTGTTTGAGCATAGGCCTTATCCTTGTCCCTGTTCTCTACCAACATGATCCCCAGAACAGTATGGGCAGATTCAAATCAGTCTCTCCAGCACCTTACTCAGGCTTACAGATAGCTTTTAACTCCCTGTACATCTCAAATGTTCTATCTTTTGTCCGAGCTAAGTTCGGCAGATTTTTAGACCAAACAGATTCCCATCATCTTGGAAGGAGGGGTTTTCTTAGTGGGAAATACATTGTGTCTTGTCTAGCCCTCTCTCTCTGTGGACTATCTCCTGTCAGCAGCTCAGTTTCTTCCTTCTCAATCTGTATGCGCCTGACGCTTGCCTTGGATCAGATCTAGTGATCTGCGATCAGAAACAGAGTCAGTTGAGCTCTCTGGTCTGATTGAAAGCGAACACAGCAGCACTGCCACCATCGCACGAAG
>VXAV01005770.1:0-20926 GCA_013399715.1 Alectura lathami | reverse complement strand
CTTATACTTCTACATGCTTGAATGTGAGTAAAACAGCGTGGATGGAACCAGCAGCGTCATGAAAAGGCCCTTTCAAAATAAGCCTTGGAAGCTGTGATTGCCCCAGGTTTTGCCTGAATAGATCATACCGATCAGAGCTGTCCTGTATTCTACAGCATAGGAATGAGAGAAGAAATTTCATTAGCAGTGAGTGTATGAGGGGGGGCGGGCGGTGTGTACGTGCCCCAGGGCCGGGCTTAAGGCAGGCATTATTGTCCTGNATCTGGTTCCAAAATCTAACAGCTTAGTGATCTTAGCTCGAAGTATAAAATAACTGTCCTGGCATAATGGGAATTATTACCTGCCAAGCTGCAAATCTACTAATAAGGGCCTGAAACCACCACCAAGAAAACTCAGTGCTGGTATGATCTACGGAGAAGATGTGTGTGTAAACCATTATCTGGACAGCTTGTCTCAATATTTCATTTGTTTTAACTGTTTTGTAGGAAAACAGAATAGGATTAGTTAGAACCTGAGTCAAAATTTAACATTCATTATCAAATGTTTTGTAATGCTTAACACAGTATTGCTGCTGTTAAAAACAAATTGTTCACTCGAACATACAGTTCTGTACCACACTGTCAGTGAGGCAGCGTGTTACCTTCCACTTAACCCGAAGGAATCAATAGATGGCGCTGAGTGCAAATTTTTGGGCCTGGCTGGTGCCCTTAGCTAAAGTTTGATTTTGGAACCAGATTATTTTGGCAGCATTTGCTGATGATCATGACACAAGAACTGACATGCACTGACTGCGTTTACTGATGTGACAAATTTATGAAGCATGGCCAATACAGAAGCATTAGAATTTTTTTTTTCTTTTTTTTTAGTACTGGATAGTAGAGAGAGGGTGAGATACAAAGCATGAGTTTGGAAATCAAGAGTTTATTGCTACTTTAGAACAACGAAGGCTTATAGGTTAGAAAAGGTAGAGATGAAGCACCTTGGGAATACTGGTCAACAGTATGACAGAATTCACCAGTCTGTCCCATAGAGAAGGTAATTGTGAGCTGCAGAGATTTCAGATGAACTATTTCCAGTACAATTAGCAACTTCTATTAGAAGTCCAGAGTTTAACTGGTTAAATCCCCTGTGACTTTCCTAATTTCAGGGAAAAAAGGAGAAATAGATAAGAGTAATCCTCTTATTTCTGTATTCAGTTACGGTAGGAGTTACAGACACAAACATGTTTACTGAATCTTCTGACACCTGAGGATTGTCTTTGTCTGGAGATTCATCAAAGCTCAACTTAGCTTCTACAATGTGTCAAAGTGATGTGAAGTACAAGGGGTGACAGCATCACCCAGCATTTTGCATCTGTTTGCGTGGTTTTTGTACTGACAAACGTTTGATCTCTGGCTTTGATGCAGGAGTGGCTTACCTCCTGGGGATGCTGAACATACTAGCTGCCTGTCATTTCAGATCTACAGATTACAAGATGATGATCTGACTGGATGTCCTGGAGAATGTGGAAGTCACAGAGGCAGCCCCTTTCCCCAGTTTTGGTGGAGAAATGTATATTGTTTTACTCTGGGTTTCCTGTCAGGTGCTTTTCTGATACTTGGAAGAAAAAGACATGTGACATCTCAGACCCCTCTAATACCCCTAAACATGTCAGTGGATAAAATGGGATGTGGCTTTTATGGCACTCTTTGACCTAGTCTGGCATCCAGGACCTAGCCTTGTCCTTGATGTCTCTTGCTTCCCTTTCCTGTTTTCTGATCTGCCTGGACGGGATGGCCTCAACTCGAATGCTGCATCCCGTGGCATGGTTCCTGACTGGTTGTGATGTCTTGAAAGACATCTTGTTCGAGACATCTTATGTTGTCTTGAAAGATATCTTGTTCTTCACCAACAAGAAGGGTCCTTGCACAAGGAAGGAGAGATCTACTCCATAACTCCTGTGTTTAAATGGGATATGTTTTTCTCTATCCCCTCACCAACTCCTGCTCCAATATCCCTCCCTGTAGGGTCAGATTACACTGACCGGGAAGAGTTTTCCATTCTGCCCTTTTAGTTTGGTTGCAGTAACTCAGCGTGGATTGTCCAGACTGTCCCAAATGGGAGATGTGTTTCCATTAAGCTAATTCTACCTGTTACCTGCTCTACACATCTGTAATGCTAATGTTCTCAGATTTATGTAGGATATAGTTGTTGGTTTATATTTGTATGCTGCCTGCAGCTCTAAATTCAATGCTTAAAAATCTGTCATGAGTGTGCCCTTAGGATTATGGCATGCTCTTGTGGTTTCTACAAAAGAATTTTGGGTGGTTTTTCCACATCTTCTGGAAGGAGTCAGGATTCATGTCTGACTGTTGAATCTTTATCCTATAAGTTAGTTTTCTACTATCGGTCCTTTCAAATATCTGTAGTTTTCTCTGAAGTATATTTTGGATTAGGAATTTTTTTCTTACACTAGATGCTTCCAGGCCAGAGGATTTTTTGAAGTCACTTGACATCTAGCAGATGTAACTTTTTTTTTTTTTTTAATATTCGTGGGACTAAGTCTCAGTCCCACCTGTGGTAGAGAGGATGTTGTGTCCAACATTATCTGTGCAGTTGTGAATCGGGCAAATGTGGCATATTGGATCATGTGAAGAGTCCGCTACATGGTTGTGCTGTGATCACAAGGTGTACCTTAGTCATCAGAGCGTGTTCCACTGTGGCACAAGCTGTATGTGGAGCTTTGCTTAGAAACGTCTCCACCTCTGATGTGGTCAGAATGGCTGGATGGGATCTCCATGGGGGCCTTCATCAAAAATTCCAGAACAATTCAGACATCCATGTGTGTAGCTGCATTTCTCGGAGCAGCGGTATGGTTGCTATTTGTTTGGAGGACTCAGAAATGCCCCCCCCCCCAGACCCTATGATGTAGGATGCTGTCTAGAGTGTCTGAGGGTACAAGCAGTCATGTCAACCACAGCTCCAAGAAAGAAAAGGCTAGTATTTCTCACAATGATTCTCTCGTTCACCTCACAGCTATCTTCTTTCTGCTATTGCTTTTTATCTGTCTTCTGTAGGAACTGAAACGTGTTCTTTCTGTCTCATATGAACTTCTGGGAGGAGGGAGGACCATGGAGAGAGGGTTGGGGTGGCATCTGAGGCTGTGAGGACTGTAATTCTCTGAGCATGAATGCTGTTTAAATTAGCAGTTAAATTAGCAAGGCAAAATGCACAACTCATTATGCATTTAAATTTGAGGCCCTTCTGATGCATGAGGTAAAAGAGCTCAGCAGGATTTTTGCAAGGATGTTTTATGGAAATGATTGCACTGAACATGAATTGATCTTTTCTCAAGCATTGTTTAAGCAGATTGCTGTCAGTAGCTACTTCACGATATGCTTGTCCTTGTCTCCTCCTAGGTAAATACTGCATGTGGGGGAGGGAGAACTCTCTTTCCAGTGCATTTTGCAGAGCTGTTGAAAATTTTTAAGTCCCCATAGAATCCGGGAATTGAATGTAGCTCATCCAGCAATAAGACATTAAATTGACTCAAGTGTGGGATTATTTTTAGTTATCTGCTTACAGGGTATTACAAGATTTTCTGCCGTTAATAAGGTAAATGCTGTTTGCTGAATTCCGTTTGCTCTGACTGCAGACAGGGTGCGCTCTTGCACTGCTCTTGGGGCCCATCGAGACACCAACGCTCACCCCTTTCCACTTTAGATGTGGAACCTTTCCTGAGGCACAGGGTAGCTTTAAACGTAATTTGATTTTATCGTACGGGTTATACTTGGAACATTTTATTTGTAATGAGTAATGGATCACTGGACGAAGTAGCTGGTTTTCTACGAAAATTGTACCTGGGAAGCCATAGGCTTGATTTTCAGTGTGCTGTTACACCACTAATGTAACGTTTCATCCTTCCAGATGATAAAATGTTGTTTCCTTCTTAGGGATCTCTCAGTCCCCTAACTACGCAAATCCAGCTCAGGTGCATGAGTTCCTAATTGTTTTAGCATGCAGAAGAGATTATTTTTTATTCCTAAGTGCTTGTGGGATTGGAACTATAGCACTGGCAGGTTTTGTCTAGCCTGAAATGGCTGTTGTAAATTTTCTTTCTTCAAGTTTTGAGATATCAGCAGAAAAGAGAATATACTTGATGTGAATGTAAAATATGCCCTTGGAAATAGCTGCAAGGATCACCCAGGCTGGGAATTCTGTGCTTTTTATAAACAGGTACTGATGTTTCTTGTGTTATGCAGCTTTGGTTCAATGTTCAGTTTGCTGCTAACACTGTTCTCTAAAGGTTGAAGAGGAGATGGAGTTAAATCTGTAGTCAGTAACATAATACCAGCAACTGTCATGACAAATGAGTGTGTTCACTGAGTGGGCGTGGGAGGAGTAAACAGACATAGGGCTTCTAGCACAGAGCAAAGGCCTGTGCGAGCCAGGACTTCATTCAGTTTTTCTGTGCAGTCCAGGCTGTATTCAAGGAGTCCTAAGATGACAGTAACAGAGGTGATTTTGTACTTCTAAAGAGGAACTGGGATCACAAGTAAAACATGCTGAATCAGTAGACCTGTTTAAATAGGATCTTCAGCTAAGGAACTTCCAAACACAATTATACTGTTCACAAGTTGTTGTTGTTTTTTTTTTTTCCCCCCCAAGACTAGTTATTCTAATTTGCTCACTCCACCCTGTGAATTAAATTTTAGATTTCTGGTTTGATAAATTTCAATGTGTGTTTTAAAAAGCTTTTACAATGCATACCAGCCCATGTGTCTTTTTTTTTTTTTTTTTTCCCCCATGTAAATTCCTTCTGTATAGCTGTCAGTCATTACCTGCATGCCTTGATTCAGAGTCATCTATTCAAAGTATGGCCAGATTTGGAGAGGCTGAGAGTGATCTCCTCTTTAGGTTGGGAACTGTGCAGTTTATACATATTGAAGACTGTATAGAATACATAGATTAGGATTTTTCACCCTTGGTGAGAATCATAGAATGGCTTGGGTTGGAAGGGACCTCAGAGATCATCTAGTTCCAACCCCCCTGCCGTGGACAGGGCTGCCAGCCACTAGCTCACTAGATCAAACTGCCCAGGAACCCATCCAGCCTGGCCTTGAACACAGCCAGGGATGGGGCAGCCACAACTTCTCTGGGCAGCCTGTGCCAGCACCTCACCACTCTCTCAGTGAAGAATTTCTTCCTGATGTCCAACCTAAACCTCCCCTCTTTCAGTTTTAGCCCCTTCCCCCTTGTCCTATCACTATCTGCCTGTATACAAAGTCGATCCCCCTCCAATCTGTAAGCTCCTTTCAAGTATTGGAAGGCTGCAATGAGGTCTCCCCGGAGCCTTCTCTTTTCCAAGCTAAAAGTGAGAGGTAAGCAAAGATGGATATAACAGGAGTCTAAAATATCAGCCTCTTCTCATAAGTTAGACAACATAAAGCAAAGAAATAGAACAATTTTTGTAACTCCCAGTTACAATGCAGAATTTGTTTTGGGAAGATTTTGTTTGTGAAATCTTGTTTGAGTTTGAAAAGCAGTTGGCCAAATACCAATAAGCAAAACCCAGTCGGGGTTATTAAATGTGAGATAACAATTCTGGATGCAAAGGGCAGATCTGGAAGGGAGGGCTGTGTGCTGCAGACAGAGGAATCTCTCTCCTGCTATATCACCTCTCATTCTCCTCAGAGGCAGGCAGCTGTTTCCAGAGCTTTGGCTGGCTTCAGAGTGAGAGACGCAGTCTCCAAATAAGCTGAGAGAATGGTTTGAGTGGAGGAGGAAAGAGACAAAGAAAAGGAGTTTCTGCAATGAAAAGGATCTGGTAAAAGGCATAATAAGGTAAAATTAAAGGGAACTGCATTAAAAGTGACTGGCGATGTGGCTTCCCCAGCTACACAAGTGTGGAGGGTGATAATGGGCTTTAGAGTGAGGAGGAAATGAAGAGTAGGCTAATGGCACATGGGTACTGGGGAGGGGGGAGTGGAGGGAGAGAGGGTGGGATCTGTGCTGGGTGAGGAGAGAGTCAGAATGAAACAAGTGTTGGTTTGCAGAGATATATGGGGCCTTCATTGTTTTTGTCCGTTGTGCCCCACTTCGCCATCCACCATGTCATACTGTGGCTGGCTGGATTTCTGCTATTCCTCTGCCCCTATCCACACATTGGATTCAGACCAGTGAACTCTGGTAAATATTAATGAGGCGTCTGTATTTGTACATCTGAATTCAAGATTCCTCTAGCGTGTAGAAGATTATTTTGTCATTTGCATGTAATTTGTACCTTGTTATTTCAATGTTCCACTGATTGCTTTAATCACGCAGAATTTCTGAGTGTGGCCAATGGGTTCTGCCCTCTATTTTGGGCTGACAGTGGTACATGTTAGGGCAGCCCAACAGCTGCTGTAACTTGTGTTGGAATCCCTCAGTTACGCTTTTGCAGAAGACCTTTTATTTAAATATGGCCTCTGTACATCTGTAGTTTGTACTGCACAGTGTTTGCTAGAGGCACACACATCCCTATACTTTGTCTAACCCCAAACACCTTCCATTGTGAAAAATCCAATAACTTCACATGTGAGAAGAGGTAATTACTCCATTTATGCATGAACTTTGGGACATGGAATTCAGCTAACTTCTATTACTTCTTTATTAAAGCATTCCGTATACTCCCATATGGAAAGAAAACAAGTTGTGTAGACTGTATAATGTATCACAGCAATTCTTTTGTCCTTAGCTGCAATTCAGTAGCACTCCATTTTCTAGAGAATACTTCCTCTGCTAGTGTCTGTCAGAATACTGCTGTGGAATTAGCTGAGCTACAGCAGCTAAGAAAGTGCTCCCAAGAGTTTTAATATTACGTAGGATTTAATGTTAAAATAGTTTGGGAAGTGTAAAATACCAAAACATTTAACTAATAAATGCTTATAAAAATCGGAGAGAGTAATACTATTGAAGATTCAAATGCCTGCACCTTTAGTGGTTGACAAATGGAGTGTGTAGGAGCTGAGTTCTGCTCTTTCCTTCCAGTACGCTGCTGTGATTCATCGTCTTCTACTAAGCTGCTAACATTTGTGTAACACAGTTGTCTTAGTGATGCTTGTCCCTTTCAAGCCTTAGTAAGACACGCCAACAAAGTCAAATCTTGTAATGGAAGACATGGATGGCTGGGAAGTGGAACTGCATAAGCTTCATTTTCTTAGGAAACCCAGCTAAAAATATGGTTTTCTAGACCTATTCATCAGCCTTGCGTCCTACTGAACGACATTTTTTCATGTGTGACAGATATCAAAACTTGGAAGCAGAGAACATTTTGATGAAATTTGTCTCCTTTGTTCTGCAGTTACATTCTCTGTATTCACAGAACATAAATCCTGCTGTTAATTATGTTGTTTGCTATTTGAGGTGATNAAAAAAAAAAAAAAAAAAAAAAAAAAAGCTCACCTCAGGGAGTTCCAGAAAGTAAAAATGTCCATGTACAGGATTGTAATTTACCGGGAATAACTACTCTATATCCATTCAGTGGAAACAATTGAAGCTATTTTCACTTTTTTATTCTTTTCAGTTCACAGAATTTACTTTTATTCTCAAACTGAAAAACAGTTATTTTGAAAAAGTCAAGTATCAATGATTTGGACTGAGTTGAACAACGCAGAACAAAATCGTTCAAGCTCATCTGTTTGCTTCATGCTCCATTTTTACTATAAAGTAGAGGACAGTGAATAGATCTAATCATAATACCTGTGCAGAAGGGATTTGCTCAAAGGGCTAATGCAAACACAAACCTTACATAATGAGTTTGAGTCCTGTATCTGAAGAAAAACCGAACAGAAGCAGGCTGTTGCATGATCACTTTGCCTCTGTCCTAGTTTTACTACCTCCATCTTCTGCCCTCAGTCCCAGCTCCTTATGTGTCTCCTGTATTATGACCACATCACAGCAGCTGCCTTGACCTGCCAGGAGGTTATCACAGCAGTGATAAGAGACAGTGGGTATGCCTTGACATGTGGGAGGTTCTGCCTTGTTGTCAGGAGGAGCCATTAACCACAAGGCCAGCCAAGTGATCGGGGTGCCCAGAGAGGCTGTGTAGTCTCCGTTAGAAGTTCTCAAGACAGGGATGGATAAATCCCTGAGTAATGTGGTTAGCTGACCTCCTAGCTGATCCTGCTTTGAGCTATTCTATGATCCTGTTTTTCTGTCCAATTTGGCTGACCTCATGAGATAGCTTCATGAAATATTGTACAGGGAATTGCATAAGCCAGAAATTGTGTCCCTCCTGCTTCCTTAAAGAAATGTTTCATTTTGTTTGATAAAAATAAGTTCTGATTTGTTTGTCATGTCTCCAACATGGCAAACTCACAATATTTGTTGGGGAAGCTGTTCCTACACCCCATCCCACACCCACAGCAGATCAAGGGAAGTGAGGAAAACCCTCCTGTTAAAACAGAACTGCTGTGCAAGATGAACTGAAGGAAGCAGTTTATGCTGTAGTTTTTCAGTTTTCCTTGAAAGGGTGTTCAAGGGGTTTAAATGTCTCTGTTTTCACCTATTCAACACTTTAAATATTTATTAATATAATTTGTCATTGGGTTTTCAATGCATCTATTTATAAAATAACTATTTGTTTAAAGTTTGGTTCTCTTATAATTAATTCTCTCAGCAGAACTGTTTAGTGTCTGGTAGACTAACATCTTAAATAGCCTTTTTTTCCTTTATATCCATTCTTGAAAATACTTCCCGAATTGTGAAAGGAAGGAATCAGCCTAGGTAATCAGGAATAATCCCCATTTTTCTTCCTAATATGCTTCACTTAATTACGAAAATGCCTGGGAAACTGACTTTGGATTTCTACATGAGATTCTTTTTGTATATGCATCTGCTATACCTGTCTCAAGCATTTTGAGATGTGGTGACAGCTGTATCTCATTTCTTTGTGCTGCTGTGTATTTTTTCATATCCTTATATAGTTATTCTGGACACAAAACTGTTGATGGATCTTTATTTTGTTAAAATCCAGATTGTTTCTGAGCAGCTTGTTACATCTGTGATATGACTGAAGTATTTCTTTTGCATCATTAGCTTTTCCCTTGAGCCATGGTATGCAGTGAAGAGCCTTAACAGGTTCAGAAAACAAGTGGCTGTGTTATTGATAAGAGCCTCTACTGCAGTGTTAGGTAAGACTGAGAGAAACAGAGTTAAACAAGGAAGATTATTAGTTTGGACAATATGTAGGCACCAAAAGAATTTCATGAAAAAGAGATAAGGGAGGGATCCAGCCCATTATATTGTTGAGGTTTAGGATAGGCAGAAGGTTTCCTTCTTACAACTGAAAAATTCATGTTTTAAATTTGACTTAGCCAAGAGAATATATTGAAAGATCAACTGTAACTGCTCATAATGTATTTAACTAGCCAGAATATGTAGAGAAGGCATTGAAAGATTGAAAAACTCTCTTTCTGAAAGGAGCAATAATTGATAAACAAGAAGCAAATTATATATCAGTACCATTCAGAGTCAACTTAAAAGGCTAATAGGAATGGAGAGAAAATACATTGTGGTAATTATTTCTGCTAATATCAACAAGAAAGACTTTTTCCCAAATTGCCTTTAGTTATTAGGCTGGTGTGAAACTTATCACTCATACATCTGGCCTAGAACTTGAATCATAGCTGACATGTATTTTCTTCATGGAGGGTAGTTGTGCTAACCCTGGTGTGGGACTGCATCTGTAACAGCAGCTTCACCCACAGGACACTGACCAGAGCAGCTGCCCCGAGAGTGTTGTGGTCTCTGCTCAGAGAAGGCTGCAGCTCCCCAGGTCCAGAGCTGCAGGGAGTGCCTGGTGCCTCTGGATAAGGCTGGAGCAGAGGGTGGTGACATTTCTCTCTGCATCCTTTCACACTTGCATGTGTTTGTTTGCTCTTTGCTTTTCTCCAGCTCCATATTACATCAAAATCTAATGGTTTTAAACTGAAGGAGGAAAGATTTAGGTTAGGTGTTAGAAGGAAATTCTTCATTCAGAGGGTGGTGAGGCACTGGTACAGGCTGCCCATAGAAGACATGGGTACCCCATCCCTGGTGGCATTCAAGGCCAGCCTGGGTGGGTCCTGAGCAGCCTGATCCAGTGGGTGGCAACCAGCCCACGGCAGGGGATTGAAACTGGGTAGGCTTTAAGGTCTCTTCCAACCCAAGCTGTTCCATGGCTCTATGAAAATTTACTATATTTAGTGTCTTTTATATATTACTGCTAATATATGTATTAATGTTCTGCTCTCTTACCAGATCTATATTTCTCTATGCACTATCATGTTAGAGGCATAAACATGTCATTCTACACAGAATAACTTGCTATTACTGCTTTCTATATGAAGCTATGTGAAACATAAATACAAACAAAGCAAATTAACTGTGGACACTTGGCAGCCATGTGAACTGGTTTAAAAACAACCAAGTAAAGCAAACTTGCAGACAGGTCAAGAAAAGCTGAGAGAGGACATGCCTGAGAAACCCCCTGGTCTAGTGCCTTTTAAACTCAATACAAAGCTTATGGCCAATTGTAATACTGTATTACAGGGCTATGGGGTCAAACTATTAATAACTTAATTCCAGATCTTCTAGGTTTCTTTCATTCAGTAAACTGAGATTTGGTTGATTTTATTCAGATCTGTTGTTCTTCCCACATGAGTTATGCACAAGAAACAACAGATCCTAAGGATAGCAGCCTGTTGGCTTCTGACACCTTCACATACTCGATGCTGCACTACTTCTACTGACATGAACTAGCCAGTTCAGTTTAATGGCTGCTTGTGGCTCCAGGAAATGGCATATATATAGATATATCATGAGTTTTTTAGTAAACAAATATAGTTCTTGGGTTGCGGTGGTACTTCCTGTATTTAGACTGTATAAGCACCCTGAAGAGCTTTTAGTTCAGCCTATTCTTCAGTGCAGGCTGAATGATACCTCATCTCATTTTTACTGAGGGAAGCTTCTTGCCTTACTACTTTTGAGACCATGGGTTCATAGTGCTTTCAGTATCATAACATTCAAATTACCTGTGTCCTTTTCACCTTTTTGCTCTTGTTATGCAACAGGTTAAGGTGATTGTAGGTGAGCTATTGTCATGGCTTCAGCTAGAATAAAGTTAATTTCTTTCCTAGTAGCTGGTATTGTGGTGTGTTTTGGATTTAGGATGAGAATAATACTGATAACACACTGATACTTTAGCTGTTGCTGAGCAGTGCTTACACACTCAAGGACTTTTCATCTTCCCATGCTGCCTGGACAGTTAGGGGCTGGGGGGTGCACAAGGGGCTGTGAGGGTACAGAACCAGGACAGCTGACCCAAACTGGCCAAAAGAATATTTCATACTACATCACATCATGTTCAACAATAAAAGTGGGGGAGTTGGCCAAGGGACTGACACTGTTTGGGGGCTGGCTGGGCATCACTTTCTGGGTAGTGAAAAATTGCATTGTGCTTCACTTCTGTATAATCTTTTTATCATTATTATTATTTTCCCCTTCCTGTTCAATCCTATTAAACTGTCTTTCTCTCAACCCATGAGTTTTACCTTTTTCCCCCGATTCTTTCCCCCAACCCACTATGGGTGTGTGAGCTGGAAACAACTGTGCTACTGGAAAACCATGATGTGGTTGCTGTCACTGAAACCCGGTGGGATAAATCCCACGATTGGAGTGTAGCTATCAATGGCTATAGGCTGTTCAGAAGCAACAGGCAAGGAAGGAGGGGAGGAGGCCTTGCCATCTACATCAGCAGAGGAATAGATTGTGAAGAGCTGTCCTTGAAGAGTGGCTATGAGCAAGTCGAAAGCCTATGGGTTAGGGTAAGAGACAGTGGCAACAACGGGAGCCTGGTGGCTGGTGTCTACTACAGGCTGCCTGATCAAGTAGAGCCTGTTGATGAAGCCTTATTTTTTCAGCTACATCTAGATTACAGGCTCTTATGCTGCTGGGAGACTTCAACCACCCTGACATCTGCTGGAAAAGTAGCACGGTGGGCTGTAGGCAATCCAGAGGCTCCTGGAATGCATCGAGGACAACTTCTTGAGCCAAGTAACAGACAGCCCCACCAGGGGGGATGCAACACTGGACTTGTTGCTCACCAATGCAAGTGAAATGATGGGTGACATCAGTATTGGGGACTGCCTGGGCTGTAGTGATCATGCCATGGTGGAGTCCATACTCCTGAGGGATATGGGGCACATGAGGAGCAAACTTAGATTGCTAAATTTTAGGAAAGCCAACTTCCAGCTCTTCAGGGACTTAGTTGACAAAAACCCCTGGGAAACTGCCCACAAGGGAGCAGAGCAGAGCTGCAGGTCTTTAAGGAAGCTTTCTTTAGGGCACAAGAGCTCCCTGTCCCTGGGAGTAGGAAGTCAGGAAAGGAAGGCAGGATAGATTAAGGGCTGTACCCAGAGAGTGGTGGTCAGTGACTCAAAGTCCGGATGGAGATCAGTGATGAGTGGTGTTCCTCAGGGGTCTGTACTGGGACCGAGCCTCTTTAACATCTTCGTCAATGACGTTGACAGCGGGATCGAGTGCACCCTCAGCAAGTTTGTGAATGACACCAAGCTGCGTGGTGCGGTCAACATGCCTGAGGGACGCGATGCCATCCAGAGAGAGTTAGGCAGGCTGGAGCAGTGGGCCAACTGCGACCTGGGTTGTGGCAACCCCCACTATCAATACAAGTTGGGGGACAAAAGGATTGTGAGCAGCCCTGCCGAAAGGGACTGGGTAGTACTGCTAGACAGCAAGCTGGACATGAGCCAGCAGCCCAGAGAGCCAGCCTCAACCTGGGCTGCATCCAAAGAAGGGTGGCCAGCAGGGCAAGGGAGGTGATCCTGCCCCTCTGTTCTGCACTGATGAGACCCCACCTGGAGTGCTGCGTGCAGATGGGGAGTCCTCAGTACAGGAGGGACATGGACCTGATGGATCACATCCAGAGGGGGGCCACAAAAATGATCCAGGGGATGGAACACCTCCCCTGTGAGGACAGGCTGAGAGAGTTGGGGCTGTTCAGCCTGGAGGAGAGAAGGCTCCAGGGAGACCTGATAGCAGCCTTTCAGTATCTAGAGGGGGGCTACAAGACAGAAAGGGACAGGCTCTTTAGCATATAACTTTAACATATAACAGGCTCTTTAGCACCACTGTAAGTAAGGGTGGTGAAGCAGTAGAACAGGTTGCCCAGAGAGGTGGTGGATGCCCTGTCCCTGGAGACCTTCAAGGTCAGGCTGGACAGGGCTCTGGACAATCTAATCCAACCGATCCAGCTGTAGGTGTCCCTGTTCATTGCAGGGGAGATGGCCTTTAAAAGTCTCCTCCAACTCAAGCAATTCTATGATTCTATGATGAACGGAGTTGTGTGGTGCTTAGCTGCCTGCTGATAAAACTGCAGCATCTATTTGGTTGTTGCATTTTTGTTGTCTTGTGTGCTGTTTAGCCACCGTATAGTTATCCTTCATTTTGTCTACAGGAAGAACTATTCCCATGGGTACTCTTCAATGGGCTTGAAGATTTCAGTATCATGTTAGTTAATTTTCATTAAAGACTTAACCTCCAGGAGGTTCTTCTTGGAATGTCTGATTCTGCCTGCTGCACCTAGTTGTGGACCTGAATAGAAATCTGACAGTTAAGAGCAAGGATGAGGCTAGCTAAGGATAGAAAACTATCACTCTTAGTTGTTTAAGATACACGTTTAATACAAATGTGGGTACAGATGCCTGTATATAAAATGAAAACTTTGGATGATAGTTAAATGTGTAGCTTGCTTTTTAATACAAATAGACTCAATTTTCCAAATTTGATTTTATATATATATATTTTTATTTTAGTAGGGCTCTTTATTTCCTGCTTCACAAAGACCATTCTCATGGGTTGAAATCATTTCATTTTCAACTTACAGTAATTTACAGATAGGGAAACAGGCACATAATATTCATAAGGTCCTGTCCAAAGTGTGATTGCGACTGTTCAAAGGAACTTAGGAACAAACCCTTGGTGGCTAAACTTGTCCAGATGTATGGCAAGCATGAACTAAGAGCCATTTTTAAACTGTTCGAAGATTTTGATCCTATTCTTCTCAGAAGCCAATTTCAGAACATGATTGCTTTAATGGTCTCCATATCCTCCTCTCATTTCAAATGTATATTTATTCATGGCTCATTAATAGTCATTTGTTCTCAAGCATAATCATTTTCATCCCTGGTGTTAACTCAGATATCTGCTATTATGTGTGTAGGTATACACGCATAGAATAATTTTCCTCTTTCAGAGGAGGATTGCTTGGAAACAAACAGCAAATGTCCTTCCACAGTTTCTCTTGACTTCTATCTCTCAGGTAGGCCTTCTCTATATGCATAGTAAGATTCTTCTTTCTTGAGTACAGGTCATCAAACTCGGATTCACCACTGAGATGGTGGGATCATCAGAACAACTTTCCGGCTACTGGGAATTAATCTGTTGACTTTTTTTTTTTTTAATGCTGTATCACACTAGCAATTTGTGTACGCATAACTAAGCTAAGTGCTCCAATTCTCAGCACCATCTGTAGAAAGGAAATTTAACATGAAATTGGTTATCTGGTTATAAAACCAGAACAGTTCTAGTTCTGCCTGAGTTAGTGTATTGTGATATGCACTGATCACGTCGGTGTTGAAGGCAAAGCTTTACTTGCCGCTTCTTCATAGCGTTGGCAGTGACAACAGTTCTTCCAAAATCTGTCAGGCTTTCGAAAAAAGAGGGAAATGAAAAATCTTACTTAAAACATTTGCCAGCAAGGCTACCCTTCTATTGAACTAATGTGTTGAGAGCAAAGGTCGAGTTTCTAAATTTTATTTTACATTTTGAAATCTGAGGAGGTTCTTGATTCAGTATTTATGACAATATGATATTTCCCTCTTTCACATATTCTCAGAGATCTATTTTAAATGTCGCTTGATCTGTTTCTATACAGCATCTGTCAGTCTTATGCCATTACATGCACTGTATTGCTGCACTTCAGAAAGGTAGACTTAAAATGTAGTTTGCAAAATGCAAGGCAGAGGAAAACCTGCTTCCAAACTCTTATTTAGAACAACCATGTGTTTTGAACTGCACTGTTAAACCGTTTATCTCAACATGTTGCTTTTCTCTCGAGATCTGATTTTTATTATGAATTCTGAGGATCTGGCTGATCTCCTACAATGAAAAGTTTCTCTTTTCTGGTTCTTTCATCACATCCATCACAGTGGCAACTGTGACTGTCCTTAACTCCAAAATCTGGGACCTTTGAGGCAGTTGGATTTAGAAGGATAGAAACAGAAATGAACATCTTGGGTTTGCTAGAGTCAGTCACACCTGATGAGATGCTGTCTGGTTCCAAGTCTTTCTGCTTTGTTATCTTTAATCTTTATATTATTATCAGATTATATTATGATTCTTGACAATTCCTGTAAGACATGAAATCTAGATATGAGAAAGTATTGAGGTTCATGACAGATTTCTTCAATGATTTTTTTTTTAAAGAATTTAAAATACTTAACTATTAAGTGAATATTATTTCCCTATATTAATAAGCAATACTACTTAGTATTTGAATATTAAATGAAATATTTAAACTGCATATTGGGTGTATTTATAATTGTTATTATTTCATATACATGCATACATACATATGTATATTTCTAGTAATTGTATAACTCTCCAGAGTGATCCTAGACCATTTGCCAGAGACTGGCTGATGGCAGAATGATTTGAGTCCATCTGCAGTGCACCCCACTATGAATAACTGGCCTTGTTCATACAGCGTAGTGCTGAGAGAAATCCTTGTCTCAGTATGTCCTACAGATTCTTCACATACCTATTCACATACCACACAAGGGTAACATGTATGGCATGCTAAACCTTTGTCTGTCACACTACACAATGGCCTGCAATTCTCTGCTGTCTTTTGCACCTGTTTCTACTGTTGGTTCTTATGAAGTGCTGCCCATTGCTTGTGTTTGAGTGGTCTTTTTGCTACATGAGGCCTGTTACTAGACTAGATGCATCAACAAACACCTGCATATCCTGGTGGGTGTGGTCTGTCAGAGCTTCCAGAGCATTAGATATGTGGAACATCTCAGTATCTTTGCAGGAATTCCCTCATCAAGACTTTCAAGGAAACTAGCTAGCTATTAGTGATGACTGAAGGCCTACGAATCAATATATAGTTGGTTAAAAAGGTATGAAATAGAATGTAGATGGTTAGGGCTGGCTAAAGAGATATCACCAAAGGGTCTATGAAGACCTGTGCTGCTCATCAAAAAAGGAGGTGTGTAACAAGGGAAGAAAATTGCAGATAGTATAAGGTTATTCATAACTGTAAGGTTTAGAGCATAGTGTGAAGAATTGAATGACATTTCAAAGTCAGTCAGCTTTGTAATAAACTGTTGCAGAAGAAGTTTAGCAAAGGTAGGCGTAAACTGATGTGTATAGGTGAAGATTGACATAACTTCAATTGTAAAATGATGGGCTCAGAGCTGATTGGTACAGGCCGGGGTAAGATGGTGTGATTCATAGAATGATAGGCCATCCTGAGTCAGAAGGACCCACAGAATCGCTGGGTCCAGCTCCATACAGACCACCCAAAATCCAAAGCCCGTGTCTGAGAGCAGTGTCCAAATGCTCCTTGAACTCTGGCAGCTTGGGGCTGTGACCACTGCCCTGGGGAGCCTGTTCCATGCCCACCACCCTCTGGTGCAGAACCTTTTCTTAATAACTAGCCTGACACCCCTCCCCCCACTCCCCAACACATCTCCATGCTCTTCCCTCAGGTCCTGTTGCTGTCCCCAGAGAGCAGAGATCCCTGGGAGGAAGCTGCAGGCTGCCATGAGGCCTCCCCCCAGCCTCCTCTGCTCTGGGCTGAACAAACCAAGGGACCTCAGCTGCTCCTCACAAATCTTTCCCTCCAGACATTTCCCCACCTTCGTAGCTCTCCTTTGGATGCTCTCTAATAGTGTTATGCCCTTCCTATATTGTGGCACCCAAGTCAGCACCCAGTGCTCGAGGTGAGGCCGCACCAGGCAGAGCAGAGCAGGACAATCCCTTTCTTCTCCCAGCTGGCAGCGCTGGGCCTGGTGCACCCCAGGGTACGGTTGGCCCTTTGGGCTGCCAGGGCACACTGCTGGCTTAAATTCGACTTGCTGTCAGCCAGAGCCCCCAGATCCCTTTCCATGGGGCTGCTCTCCAGCCTCTTGTCCCCTAGTCTGTACATGTAGCAAGGGCTGCCCTATCGCAGGTGAAGAATCAGGCACTTGGTCTTGTTAAACTTCATGAGACTGGTGACTGCCCAGCCTTCTAATTTGTCAGGATCTCTCAGCAAGACCTCTCTATCTTTGAGGGAGTCAACAGTTCCTCACTATTTAGTGTTGTCAGCAAACTTAGTATACCTTCAAGTCCTGTATCCAAGTAATTGATGAAAACAGAGATCTAGCCCTAAAATGGAGCCCTGTAGAACTTCACTAGGGAATGGCTGCCATTATTCTCCTTGTTGAATTTCTTCAAATTTGCACCTACAGAAAGACAGCTGTTTGTGCTGGGGACCTAGTGGTCCTCGCTACACTATAGTGATTTAAGAGGTCTAAAATTGGTCCCAGTGATGGAATTCCTGTTTGTGAGTGGAGCACCTGAGAGATAATTGCAAGATTTATCTTTTGGCTGTGTTCTATTCTAGAATGGAATCATATGGGAAATATTTCACCCATTTTTAAGAAGGGTAGAAAGGATGAGCCAGGGAACTACTGACCTGTTGGCCTCACCTCTGTGCTGGGGAAGATCATGGAACAGATCCTCCTGGAAGCTATGCTAAGGCACATGGAAGACAGGGAGGTGATGCAAGACAATTGCATGGCTTCACCAAGGGCAAGTCCTGCTTGACGAACTTAGTGGCATTCTACGATGGCGTAACTGCATCGGTGGACAAGGGAAGGGCCGCTGATGTCATCTATCTGGACTTCAGGGAGGCCTTTGACACGGTTCTCCATAACATCCTTTTTCTAAACTGGGAGGATATGGATTTGGTGAGTGGACTGTCGATGGATGAGGAACTTGTTGCTAGGTCGCATCCAGAGAGTGGTGGTCAGTGGCTCAAAGTCCGGATGGAGATCAGTGATGAGTGGTGTTCCTCAGGGGTCTGTACGGGGACTGAGCCTCTTTAACATCTTCGTCAATGACATTGACAGTGGGATCGAGTGCACCCTCAGCAAGTTTGTGAATGACACCAAGCTGCATGGTGTGGTCAACATGCCTGAGGGACGGGATGCCATCCAGAGAGAGTTAGGCTGGAGCAGTGGGCCCAGGATAACCTTACGAGCTTCAACGAAGTGAAATGAAGGTATTGCGCTAGGGTCGTGGCAACCCCCACTATCAATACAAGTTGGGGGACAAAAGGATTGCGAGCAGCCCTGCCGAAAGGGACTGGATAGTACTGCTAGACAGCAAGCTGGACATGAGCCAGCAGTGTGCCCTTGCAGCCCAGAGAGCCAGCCTCAACCTGGGCTGCATCCAAAGAAGCGTGGCCAGCAGGGCAAGGGAGGTGATCCTGCCCCTCTGCTCTGCACTGGTGAGACCCCACCTGGAGTGCTGCGTCCAGATGGGGAGTCCTCAGCACAGGAGGGACATGGACCCGACCCGTTGGAGCGCGTCCAGAGGAGGGCCACAAAAATGATCCAGGGGATGGAACACCTCCCCTGTGAGGACAGGCTGAGAGAGTTGGGGCTGTTCAGCCTGGAGAAGAGAAGGCTCCAGGGGGACCTGATAGCAGCCTTTCAGTATCTAAAGGGGGGCTACAAGAAAGAAGGGGCCAGACTCTTTAGCAGGGCCTGTTGTGATAGGACTAGGGGAAATGGTTTCAAACTGAGAGAGGGGAGATTTGGACTGGTTATAAGGAAAAAGTTTTTTACAGTAAGGGTGGTGGAGCAGTAGAACAGGTTGCCCAGAGAGGTGGTGGATGCCCCATCCCTGGAGACCTTCAAGGTGAGGCTGGACAGGGCTCTGAGCAACCTGATCCAGCTGTAGATGTCCCTGTTCTCTGAAGGGGAGTTGGACTAGATGGCCTTTAAAGGTCCCTTCCAAATTGGTTGATTCTGTGATTCTATATGGTTGGAAAAGACTTTCAAGATCACCAAGTTAACCCTCAAGCAAATCCCATCATGGTCTGTGAGATAAATGAAAGCCCAGAAAGGTGGGGACTATTAGGAAATTTGCTAGAGACATGCACCCATGATCCAAACTAAAACACTGACAGAGCAACACCTACAGACCACTGTAGAACAAGAATCATAATGACTGTGAACACAAACAACTTGCACCCAGCTTTGCCCACCATATTCAGGTTAGAGTATCTTTATTTACTGCATTTCAGATTTCCAGTTACCTAAATGGAGATTATTTTGCAGATTGCTTCTCATTTTAATCACATAGTATACTTCTATATAAAAAATACATAATTTACTCTTCCAGGCAATTAATGTCAGCCAAACAGCAATATACTAATTCTTACAATCGTAAAATGGAGGAAGAACTTAATCTAGAGACACAAAATATTATGACTAATATTCATGAAGACATTGGTTCAGTGCTCAGTAACAATCTGAAAAGCACTTCAAATGCGATTTTGTAGGAAAAAAATGCCACTGTTTCATTTTATAAATGCAAGCCAGGGGACTATAACAGGGGTCTGCAAATCTATGAGTAGCACCAGGAAAAACAGGCAGGGACTGATTGTTCACTGCTATGCAATATAAAAACTGTTAAAGCTGGTAGGAATCCTGTTCAAAATAAAAGGCAGGTAGTTCTTTTTGCAGCAAATGTATTTTCAGATTAATATTCATGTATTGCTGTGGAGCTTCACTGTGAGCAGCTTCTGCTCTTTGTTTTGCTGCTTTGCTTCGTTGCTTACTCTGCTAGCCACACCTGCTTCTTGCTCTTCTTGCTGCTAATGCTGACATTTTTGTTATTTCCGCACCTAATTAGAAGGTCTATGGTACTGCAAAAACGCTTGAACACAAATTATTTCATCTCTTAAATCACAGCATAGGTCTCAGTCTTAACTACTGCAACTCTAGCCTGCACAACAATCTATAATTACTTCACAAATTACAGTAGGCTTCTAAATGGATCTGCTGCTCTTTGGCCAGTCTACAATTTCTGTAATCCTGAGCTGGGAAGCATTGCCTTAGGATGATCACTACTTCTGGTACACTTAGGTGTACCCGGTAAGGTGCAGCCTTCTGTTTTTCTTTTGTATGACTTTTTAATAGAGTAAATAGAAGCCCAGTGGCTTCCTCTGTCCACTGCCTGAAGCTACTGTCACTCTCTGATTAACCTGCCTAGAGACTGGGATGTTACTGGAGAGCAACTGGGAAATTTCTAGGAGAGGTAGGAAAAAGAGCACCAGATTTCTGATCTGCCTCTGTCGCATCCATACATGCTGATGTCCGTCTGAAACAGTGCTGTGCACCTTGTTGTCTTCAGTGCATATAGCCAGCGCTTTGTACACAAGTGAATGCAGTTTGGCATCTCTCTCCTTCCTCTGTTTCCTCGAAGGCATGGGTTAGCTTCATGCACACAGTTATAAATACCAATATGTTACTCCTTTGAATAATGATGCTGTTATCTCAGAGCCTGCCAGAATGGTGTTTCCACACGATGATGCCAAGGGTATGACCTTCAAGTGGCAGGGTGAGAAGAGGTTGGTGGAGTGAGGCCTGTTGGAGAGGCCTGTTCTTGCTGTGTGCTCTACCTTTTGTGCAGTGCAGGCCATGGAGTAGGTGTTGAGGCAGAGGCAATATCTTCCTGCATATATGCAGCATGTTGCAAAACAAAAATATGATATCAAAGGATATCTATGGGTGAAGAAGTGAGGTTCAGTCCCCGAGGCCAGCCACTTCGGAGCCGGCGCAGCCAA
>VXAV01005769.1:0-15083 GCA_013399715.1 Alectura lathami | reverse complement strand
TTTCTTAACAGCAAAACCAGCTCGCAGGAGGATTTGAAATATTTATCTCCCCTTTCTCAAAAAATTCCTCTGTGGTCTTGCCCCACACAATGATGTCATCAATATATTGCAGGTGCTCAGGAGCCTCGCCCTGTTCCAGTGTGCTCTGAACTAGTCCATGGCAGATGGTTGGGCTTTGTTTCCACCCCAGCGGCAATTGGTTCCATGTGTACTGGACACCCCTCCAAGTGAAAGCGAACTGTGGCCTACATTCTTCTGCCAGTGGGATGGAGAACAATGCATTGGCAATATCAATTGTAGCATACCACCTGGCTGCCTTGGACTCCAGTTCGTACTGAAGTTCTAGCATGTCTGGTGGTGTTACCTCATTCAGGCCACGATAGTCCACTGTTAGCCTCCACTCTCCACTGGCTTTTTGCACTGGCCAAATAGGGCTATTAAAGGGTGAGCGTGTCTTACTAATCACTCCTTGGCTCTCTAGTCGACGGATCAGATGGGGACCAGGGAGTCCCAGTTGGTACGATATTGCCACCGATGCACCGTCGCAGTAGCGACCGGCACTCACTGTTCTTCCACTCTTAGTAACCCCACATCTGAAGGGTCCTCTGAGAGACCGGGCAAAGTAGACAGCTGCTTACTGTTCTCTGTCTCCACGGCAGCTATCCCAAAAGCCCACCAATACCCTTTTTAGTCCTTAAAATACCCTCTGTTGAGGTAATCTATGCCAAGAATGCATGGAGCCTCTGGGCCAGTCACAATAGAGTGCTTTTGCCAGTCCTCCCCAGTAAGGCTCTCTTCAGCCTCCAACTCAGTTAGCACTTGGGAACCCCCCGTCACTCCATGAATTTCAGTGGGTTTTATCCCTACATGGCTGGATGCCATTAGAGTGCACTCTGCACCAGTGTCCACTAAAGCCTCATACTTTTGTGGTTCTGATGTGCCAGGCCATCGAACCCACACCGTCCAGTATACTCGATTATCCCTTTCCTCCCCCTGGCCAGAGGCAGGGCATCTCTAATCCTGGTCATTGCATCTATCAAAGATTGGAGGGCCATTCTCGTAGAGGGGCCCTCTACTGCGTCTGATTTCTCTTGCAACTCATTTATTTGTGCCTGTAGGACCGAGGTGAGTCTTCCATCCCTTTTCCTCATATCTTCTCCACTGTCATGTAGGTGAAACCACAGGTTGGCACGTGCTGTGTACCCACCATATTTTCCTCTTTGAACAGGCAGGTGTGTGTTTCTGATAGCTGAAATTCTGTCTCGTTCAGGTGGAGATTAGTGCACCTTGCTCTTGAGTTGTTCGAGGTCTTGTCCGGTCCTGTGGACAGTTGCAAACAGTTTATCCATGGATGTGACACAGGCTCGTAGGGCAGAGGAGTAATTATTTTCATATTCTCAAAGGGTTTGTGTCACCTCATTCACCATTGGTCTTTCATCATCTCTCCATTTCATTGCTGCCAGTGTGCTAGCATACATCGATGGTGCAGATCATGTGAATTTCCATCACATGGATGTCGAGCAATGGGTTTCATCTGCATCTAGAAGCGCTTGCTGATCATCAAGATTGATTTGGTACATCATCTTGACCACAGCTAATTCTCTTAGATACTGGATATCTTTCTCCTTGGTGGTCCACTTGTCTGTGGAATACCTTATATCTTCTTTGAAAGGATGTCTCTCCTTCACAGCTGACAAGAGACGTCTCCAGAGGGTGAAAATTTGATTCCCTTTTCCAATTACTTTGTCAATGACTGCATCTCTAGCAAGGGATCTTAGCTGCTGGGTTTCATTGCCTGTCAGCTCCATGGCACTGACCCCACTGTCCCAGCACCAGAGCAGCCAGCTGGCAATGTGCTCTCCTGGGTGTAGGCTATAGTCTTTTCATGTATCTCGGAGTTTGCTAAGGTTTAGAGGTCTATATATATGGTAGTTAGTAACTCTTTTATGATGTCTCCATCTTCCTCCTCCTCACTCTCCCTCTCCTCCTCACCCTTCGCATCCTATATCTTTGTGCCAATAATGGCATAATTTCCTTGTCGTCTTCCTCTCTCCTTTCAGGGCGAGGTGACCTTCACACACATGTTTTCGCTCCTACTACAGGGGCAACTGATACCTGCACAGCTTATTCCTGTAGGCCTCAAAGGAGCTGGGTCAGCTGCGGATGTCGAAGCAACTGCAGGCTCCGAGGCATTCTCATTCCCTTGAAGGTGCTGAGGAAGTTTGAATAGGGCTTGACAGGCATAGGCCAGGCCCCAGATAATTCGTGCATCTCCAGATCTGCTGGAGTAACCATGCCCTTCTCCCAAATACCTGCCTGATCTTTCAGGATTCTGCAGGTGTTCGGGAGTAAAGCTCCACGGTAATGGGGGTGCCCATTTCTCTAGACATTTTCCCACACTTTCCCACACTCCTTGCCACACATTACTGTCCAGCTGTCGGAGTGTGGCTTGCAAGAATGTTAGAGCAGCTGCACGAACAGGCCTTTCTGTAATAAGCAGTGATTAAAGAGTAGGCCTCAAGGACACAGTATCTCTGAAGAAGAAGATAAGGAGCTAGCATTCGGGTAGGGCAGGAACATATTATAATTAGAGGTTAAGTCATAGGTTAGAGCTTAATGAGTGACACTATTATAACCTAATGAGAACGCAAGATACATTTAGTCACAAAGCTAATGCTATATCAGCAATTGTATCTGCGCAATAAACCGGAGCTTTCTGGATAACTCGTATTGAGTGGTTCCTGATTTCTCTCACCCCGTCACCACATCCAGCTTTGGGGCAGATCTCCGACTGATAATAAGAAACATTTTTAGGAGACATGACAATATAAACATGCTGTTTTTAGCATTCCAAAAGGATACCAAATTCTCAAGAGAGAGACAAAAACAACTGTGAGGGGAGGAAAGCTTGGAGAAAAAGTTAAGGATTTCCCCTCTAGCTTCTCCCATAGACGTGTTCCCCAGAGTGTGGTTTCCAAGGCTCAGAAAATGCCATGAAGTACCCAAACACCTTATTGGTATCCGCACCAGTGATTGCATTCGGTTACGCCAGTAAAGCAATCCGAAAAAGAATACAACATTCCTAAACAAACTCCATTACATTTTAAGTGCTTCCATTCCAAGCATTAAAGTGCTAATTCCCTGAACAAGCCGCTTAATGAGCGAAAAAGCAAACAATCTGGGGCTAAGGTCCATCCAACCGGCAGGGTGCCTACACTAACAAAAATCCCCTACAGTCAGATATGCTACTATCTAACCCTTCTCGCCCCATGTTGGGCGACAAAATCTGTTGTGGTTTAACCCCCGGTATCTCACAACCGTATCTCGCTTTCCCCTTCCCATCTGGAGAGCAAGCTCAGGACTGCCGGAGTACTGCCAGCGGCCAGTATCAGCTGGGTGGAGGAGGGAAGTGGGGGGAAAAATAAAAGGTAGAACTCGAAAGTTAAGATAACTATTTTACTAAAATGGCAAAAAGAAATGTAAATAATTTGGAGTAAAACAATTAACTTACAGAAAAACTCAAGTTCTCACCCACGCGCCAGCCCAACCGCCAGCCCCTACCCCTGAGGATCAGAAGCAGCCCCGCCGTCCCTGCCTGCACCAGCCCAACCCCTGATAGCCTGAAACAGCTCCGCAAACCACGGCTTTCCCCACACAGACCCCTTTCCCGGTACGTAGGGTGAGGGCCATGACGTGATGTATATGGTCTGAAATACTCAGTTTTTTTTCCTTAACTCTGTTTTCAACAATGACACTAGCTCATGGTCAGATTGTTACCCACAAGGACCCCAATGTCCTTCTCTGCTTAGCTGCAAGGGAGCTCTCAGTGAGTCGTCACTCCCCCAGCACTAATGAAGAGGACTACTTATCCCTGTGTGCAAGGTGTCATGCTCCTAGAATATAAAACCCTGTTGCTGATTTCAGCTGTACAACTCATTGTTGAACTGCAGGATCAGTCCGGTCCCCAAGCCTTTCCTCCTCACCAGCAGGATGGAGAACATGAACTTAGCTACTGTGTCATTGATCATTGCTCAAGACACACCCAGTCATGTTCTATACTCTCCCAGTATGCTTGGATCATTGGTGCCTCCATGGAATACTAGCAGGGGGTGATAGTCCAAGGCCCAGAAAAGCTTCAGCAGCCTCTCAGCAATGCACCTGTTCACAGAATCACAGAAAGCCTGAAGGATGGCCAGGACCCGTTCAACAGGACTGGATCCAGTATCGACTCTTCAGGAACACCACTTCTTACTGGCCTCCAGCTAGACTTTGTGACATTGATTGCAACCATCTGGATTCAGCTGCTCAGCCACATTTCCACCACCCTCACTGGCTGCTCATCCAGACCATACAGCAACAGCTTCTCTAAGAGGATTTTGGGGGACACAGTGCCAAAGACCTTCGTGAAGTCCAGGTAACAGTACCCACTGCTCTCTCCTCTTCTACCTTTTCATCAGGGACAGCTGACAGACTTCATCAGAAATTTCTAGATGTTGCAAGTAGCTGCAGGGGAGTCAAGCAATCCTGTAGCTGTCCTTAGGTGACAGCAGAAGGCACCCTCAGCTTCTTCAGAAGGTTCCCAGGTGTCCCCAGTGGTCTTAGACAATGGCCCCAATACACATTCTCAGGATACTCTTGGACAAAGGCCTGAGCAACTTGTTGGGAATTCATTGTTCCTACTGACAGGGGTGGGAGGTTGGACTAGAAAGTTCCTAAGGTCCCTTCCACCAGGAATGCTTTGGTGAGTCTGTCCTCTCTGATTAAAGCTACTGTGATTCTGGGAGACACAAATTCCTCCTCTGCATGTGATGTCGCATCAAACACGGCATCCCCAGAGCCATTCTCTCCTGCGGGGTGATAGTGCCTCCACTTGGGCCTGAAATATTTCAAGTTCCAAGTGTTATGGGGATTGAATACCTGCTCAGATTGGGCCCTCCTCACAGCCCAAAACGGTGCATTACAATGTGATGCCAAGTGAGAGTGACGCATGCAGCAAGCCATGGCAGGATGGTTATGATATTCCAAAGGTGTGGTATCATTTGCAGATCCAAGAGATTCTGGCAGGACTGGAAAAGTCTTCAATATCTCAGGCATGCATTTGTGAGCCCTACGTTCTCAGCATAGGAGGCTGAGAGAGCTGGCTTTACTTATCTAGGCATAGAAGTGGCTTAGGGGACACTATACAACAGCCTTTCCACACCTATTGGGAAGTGATCAGGAAGAGTCAGGTTCTTCTCTGCTTTGCATGTGGGGAAGATGAGAGCCAATGCTCAGTGGAAGGTTTTCCAGAGAGCAGCTCCAACTTTGAATGATTTCAGGACCAAAAACGCCTCCTGTGCAACGTAGGCTTTGCTATGAGCAGGAGGTAGAAGTGGAGACTGTCTGAGGTCCCTTCCAGCCTGAATGGTTCTATGTTTCCATCCAGGATGGCTTTTGCCGATTGTGTTAATGAAAGCAGTCAGCTTCCCTGTGACCATGGAACTAAGGCAGGCATAATCATTGTCTGATCAATGCTCCTTCCATGTTCTTCCTTTTCATCATCCTCAGACCCTCCCAGAATGTGAGACCACCTCTTCTTAGCATTTTACATTGGCCCTAGTTCTGCTAGCTCAGCACTCTCATTGAGTGTTTCTGGGATGGTCAATATGGGGACCGTGGCCTGCAATTTCATTTAAGTACTATCTCCACATTTTATTTATTGTGCATTGTTTCCTTAACCTCTGATCTTGTTAGAGACACCACAATCCAGGTGAGATATCTGCATGAACACATCAACATCTGACGCAGTGGAGCTTCAGTCCAAATGGACCTCGAGAAACTGTGGGACTCAGCAAAAAAATACCTCACAGGATCTCCAAGGGGAAGAGATTTTCTTTGCATAGAATATTGCAGAGAACTACAGCAGGAGGTAGAAATCTCCTTTCCATCCAGGCAGGCTCAGTCCTGAGTGGATGAGGAGCAACCTGCAGCAGAAGGGCATTATAAAGGGTATTGTGAGGGATGCCACAGAAGTCAGTGGTGATAAATGCAGACACGGCCAAGATCAGATTGGGTTGCAGTTTGAGAAGTATGGCCACCCAGACAGGAGGAATTACCATCTCCCTTGTCTGGGCATGCGTGTGGCCACATCTGGAACAATGTGACCTGGTGTGAGGCTCCTGCATTTGAGGAGTGAGGAGGAGCAAGTCCAGTGTCGGTTTGCAAAAAGATGGTATATTGGGCCATGGATTTGGTCCAGGGTGAGACACCTGGACTTCTTAGACCCTGCGAAGCAGAAGTTCGCAGGAGGGTAGCAGTATTGCATGATAACATGAATGTTGTTTTCAGAGGTGATGACACATTCTTTGGTAGTGGGAAAGAGTACGAGAATGGAATACTTGACAAGGCGTAAGAAGAAAGAAATGTCACTCTGGGGGTAGTGTAGTGGTGCATGAGGTCTCCCAGAGGCTGTTTGTGATCAGCCCAGAGCTGTGTGTTTCAAGGAACAACCACTGAGAACAGCAACATCAGAACAGGAAGGGAGATGCTGTGGTGGACAAGCAGTGCTGGTGTCTACAGCCTGCAGGGAAACAGACGCAGGCATGGGACAATGTGGGACAGCCTGAGGTGGAGATGGCTGAGAGTCTGGCAAGGCTGAGAGGCCCGGACAGAGCCAAGGCCTTTGTCCAGCTGGCTGTGGCTCTTTTCTCTGATAAAGAGGTCTGTGATGAGACACGTTGTCCTCATGGGACTGGAGCCTCATGGCCTCCTTGCACCCCATGGGGAGTCTGGGAGATTGTCATGGTTGAGAACAGAGTTAAGGAAGAAAATGGAAGTATTCCATAGCATATACATCACGGTACACTGCTCTCTAGGGGGCGCTGCGGTGCGCGACCCTGCGCCTGTCCGGCGGGGCTGCAGACCAGCGCGGGCAGTCGCTGGGGCCGCCCCTGGCGCTTGGAGTCCCGTCTCCGCCGGGCTGGCAGGCTGGCGCGGGTAGGGGGGGGCAGCTTTCCGGTTTTTGGGGGTTTTCCGGTTCGGGGTTTTTGGCGCGCGGGGCGATCAGCTCGGTCCGGGGTGATCGCGCTGGCGTGTCTGTGAGACCTTACCTTTTGCTGTAAGTTAATTGCTCTACTTCACATCTTTTTATAAACAAAGTTTAATTATATTTAGTCCCGAGTTCTACCTTTTACTTTTCTTCTTAACTTTCTCCCTTTCCCCCCCTCTCCGTTTTTAACTCTCAGCCAGCAGCCACCGGCGGCCGCCGGCAGCCTTGAGCTTGCTCGGCAGAGGGGGAGGGGAAAAGCCACCACAGAGATGTTGTCCCGTTGTCCTTCATTCAACACCACACACCTCTGTCCCACTGCCCCAGGAAGAGCCCTGAAATGGGGGGAGAGGCAGGATATCCCTGCCAAGGGTGTGGCTATCAGGGCTTGTTCTTTCTGCCCTATAAGGCAAAGGAGGGCTTTTCTCAGCACCAAAGCCACCAGCACAGTGTCTTTGTCTACTTAGAATCATTGCCTCCAATTATCTTTTCTAACAAGTCCATGGAGAGTCTTTGCTGCTGATGGCCCTCAGTGGGCCTAGAAACTTCAGTATTGCTTCTGACTTGTTCTTGAGCACTTTGTGCAATCTTCTCTCTGCTTTGGAGGTTCATGGATTCAGCACCAAATACACCTTGGGGCCTGTTACAATCCATGTGTTGTACTGTAATCTTCTTCTAGTCAGACTTGTACAGCTAACCGGAGAGTGATCAGGAGTGAACTTGATGAAGAAGGGTCCAATGGGCATTTAATAAGTCTGTTTATTTAGTAATTTATTCTCCATTTCCAGGAAGAATTTAAAGCAACACTTTTCGATATCAGTCCAGTGTGTCCCCTAAGGCAGGTTGCTCTGTCACTGTGCGGACAATCTTCCTCCTCACCTCCCCACCCCCATCATTACTCACATTGGCCCCATGGGACTTGCATTACTTTTCCCGAGGTCAGTCTTCTCTGAAGTCCGTAGCTCAGTGTTACATCTCCTTTGCAACAACACCCACCTGCATTCCTCAGAGAACCAGCTGCACATGGGCATAGTGTGCACTGCAGGATTTCTCTTTATTGCTCACAAACAGAAGTAATCATGATGCAATGGAATAAAGAGTAAAGCACACTCCTCACCTGGATGCCATGTCAAAGCTGCATCAAATGAAGTCTACCATCCTCCGGAAGTATTTGTAAAAGTCCTGTGTTAGCCGGAGATAAGAATGAATAGGTATAAACTCAATTGACTAAAGAGAATACTTTTGAGAAAGAGGACAAGTGAGCTGCCTGAAGCTCACACAGCAGCCAGATGGAGATATCTCAATGAAGAAATTGCAAGTGGAGGGGGAAATATGGAGAGCAGTGGGAAGGGCACACATCCAGAATATCTGCTGAAAATATGCCCTTATACACGGTCATTTATTCTGGAGAGGTGGAAACACTTGGAGGATGAGGGAGATCAAAGACACAGCAGGGCAGAGCTGAGGTGGAGGCTGGGCAGTGGTCACAGGCCATTGGCACCAGCGCCAAGTTCCTGTGTACCTGTATCTGAAGGCATTTCTGTCCGCAGTGCAGTTCTGGAAAACATTATCCTTCTGGGGATACAAAGGCTTGTGTTTTTCAAACAAAATAGAAACTGGACTCCAAGCTTTTTAGAAGCTGGAAAGTTTGTTGAAACATTTTCTTTGATTTAGATATTTGTCTTCAATTCTTTGTTTCAGTTTATTGAAAACAATTGACATCTTGCAGGCCTACAGATTCAATAAAAGATCAGTTTGTGTCCTGCATAGAGCCCCCCAAACTTTCCCTGACTGCGACAGTCCATGACATCCCTCACTCTTTGCATAGAGTGAGTTGCACTGAGGTGCTGACCCCTCTTCACTATTTCAGGTCTTGTTTCAGATGGCCACATGCAGAACAGGAAGTTCCATTCCCCTGGAAACATCTGCTATCTTCCAGTCAGCAACAGGCCCTGAAGACATAGGATCACAACATAACCCAGGCTGGAAGTGAATTCAGGAGGTCTGCAGTCCAACCTGTCAGAAATGATGCCTTTCTGAAAAAACCTCATAGACACCCAGGCCTGAGTGGGTATATCACATCCCACATATTGCACCAGCCTCTGGGAAAATCAGACGATAGAAGGGACTGTTAAGGACCACCCTGAAAGCAATGGGTGCTGGGTCATTCAACCACTAGGGCACACATTTGGCAAAAGCCACCCGGTTAGTCAACACTCGGGGATCTGCCAATCGAGCTGGCCCTGCCCAATCCAGCCTCTTACATACTGCACAAGTAGATAAAGTCTCTGTCATGCACATGAACAACATGCTGGGTAAAACACTGGGTTATTCCTGCCTCGGGCAAAGGCCAGCCCATCCATGGGTCTTCTTTTGCTCAAGGGCCTGGGTGCATTGGTGGGAAGTGCAGAAGGATGGGGAAGTCTAGTGTGTACCTCAGGGGGATTTGGTGTTGTGTGAGAACAGCCAATAGTTTGAATTGTATGTTAGTTGTGCATAACACTGCACATCATCAAGACTATGATTGCCATATAATGCCTTATAATGGTAATAGAGTAAGGATCACCTGGATTAAAGAAGAATGAATTCTGACTGGCTGTATATTTACAGAACAAGTGAAGCACAACTCAACAGCTTGCTACACACCAACTGATGCCCAGCCAGTATCTGAGCAGCGGCTGCCCCTACAGCCAACTCCCCTCCACTTCTCAAGTTTGCATGATGTCATATGGTGTGACCTAAACTTTGGGCTGTCCATGTCAGCTGTGCTAGTTCTGTCCCCTCCCAGCAACGCGTGTACCCTCGGTCCCCCTTGCTGGCAGGACAGTACGAGAAGCTGAGAAAGTGAAATTTCCTTGGCTCTGTACAGCACCACTCAGCAACTAAAACATTAGTTACCAATGTTGTTTATCTCCTAAAGCCAAAACATAGCTTCATACCAGACACTACGAAGAAAATCAATCTGTGCCAGCTGAAATGAGGACAACATGGCATCAGGATGTGCTCTGAATGCCCCTTTCTCCTGTGGGGCTTGCAGAGGCATCCAGCCATGCAGAAGTCCCAGGAGAGGTCTTGTCCTTTATCACAGCTTCCTTCCACTCTTACAGGTGGACACAAGGTGAGGAGCCTTTCCTGGCTAAGGGACAGGACACAGACTGGGGGAAAGTGTCTTAGGGACACGTGCTGGTAACAGGAAATGAAGGACAGCAGAAAGGTCACAAGGCTGATGGGTGAGTGGTGAGCCAGGTCAGGATTCAATCACTACAAGCCCTGACACAGTGTCCCAATCTTCCTTTGCATGTCACCCTTCAGGAAGGAAGATGATACTAAGAAATAGGCAGTAGAGGGCACCAGTCCTTCTTCAGACACTTCCCAGGCATAGTGGAGCACCTGGACATCAAGGACATCTAGCTGCATCATGAGCATGCTTTAAGTTACCCACAGTCTGGACATTTTCTTCAATTAAATGAACACTAGAATTTGAGGCAAATTCCAGCCAGAGTCAGCTCCCATCTGATCTCTCCCCATCCTTCCTCTGCTCTCTCAGCTGTTCCTGGTCCTCTCCCCATGCTCTCCACAGGGCTTTAGCATTATATTGTCACTAGCAGTCTGAGCAGGCTGTGGTGCCCATGAGGTGACTCCACACTGGTTGTGCTGCACAGGGTGGGAAGTCGACACAGCTGGGTTGGGATCACTGCTGCTAATCTTCCTTGTGGGGCTGGATGGCTTTGGAAGGAGCTCAGAAGTACCAGGGGACATTTCCAAGGACACTAGATGTTTCCAGGTGTCTTTCTAGATGCAGCTGGTGGTCCTTCCCTGGTGGTGACAGGAATCCCTCTCCATCCCTCCATCCTCCCTTCCTTTTGCATGCTGGTCCTTCACTGAATTGCAAAGGAACTGCAGAGTTCTTATTTTCCTGTGGATATCTTAATTTGTCACTATCTCTGTGGGTGACAACACCTTGGCTGACCTCTCACATTTGCCAGCTCTGGGCAAACTGTGCCCATGGAGAACCCGGGCAATCTCGAGGAATCTTGAGATATCCTCACCTTGGTTGTACGTTCTTTATCTCCCCCTAGGATATCTACCTAAGTGGGCCCTCCTCTTACTCATATTCAGAAGGGCACAACCAACCAATTGCCCATCCCATAGAGGATCTCCATAAATCCAGGCAGCTCCCTCACACGGAGGATTTCTCCCTCTATATCTTCACCTCCTGCCTCTCCTCCTGCTGAGCCTATATCAATGCATCGCTGCATCCCAGTCATAGGAGATGTCTCACCATGCTTCAGCAGTAACAACATCAGGGTCAAAGATCTGTGATGGCCCATGGAAGTCCAGCCCCAGGTGGAGGGCATGGGTGCACATTTGGGCTGCAGTACCTGAGATGTGGCCCCAGGGCCGAGTTCAGTTTTATCACAGGGAAACGAGGAACCAAGACCTAAGACCCCATACAAGTAAAGGCTTCACTTCAGAGCAGAAACATGTTGGGGTGGAAGCAGGAAGCAATGTAAGGATGAAACAAGGGTCTCACAGGGAGAGCAAATCTTGGTCTCCTCCAGGCCACAGAGAAAAAGGGCTGGGTTGTGGAGCCCTGCTGTGTATCAGCTTTGCAGACTATGGTGTCTCTGTTGTCCATGAGGACGTCTGGATGAGGTGAGGCTGAACTCCAAAATGGAAAAGGGTGTGTTGGAAATGTCCCTGGCTGTGGACATCCTGTGATCCAGGCACATTGAAGATCATTGGCCTGCTGATGACTGCATCATCAGGGGGTGAGTAAAGAAGAGGACAAGGGAAGAACCAGCAACATTTGAGAGCATTGGCACATGATAAGGAAGCTTTGCATCCAGCAGTGTCACTTTTCTGTGAATGTCAGAGTGATTAAATTCCCCAAGGGAGACATGGCATCGTTAAAACTGAACTTACTCAGATGACTTCAGTAAGACATTTTCCACACCTTTATTTTTTAGTGCTGATGACACAAAACTGAGTGGTGCAGTTGATACACCAGAAGGAAGGGATGCCATCCAGAGGGACCTGGACAGCCTTGAAACGTGGGCCCAAAGCAACCTGATCAGGTTCAACAAGGCCAAGTGCAAGGTGTAGGACTTTGGTCAGCACAATCCCAGAAATCCCTGCTTTGTGTACAGACTGGGAGAAAAACTCCTTGAGAGCAGCCCTGTGAAGAAAGACTTGGGGATTCTGGTGAACAAGAGCATTGACATGAGCCAACAGCGTGCACTTGCAGCTCAGAAGGCCAACTGTATCCTGGTCTGCATTTAAAGAAGGGTAACCAGAACGGAGAAAGAGGGATTGTCCTCCTCTACTCTGCCCTTGTGAGGTTCCATCTGGAGTACTGCGTCCAGGCCTTGGGCCCCCAGCACAAGAGAGATGTGGAGCTGATAGAGCAGGTCCAATGGAGGGCAATGAAGATGATCAGAAGCTGGAGCACCTCTCCTCTGAGAAAAGACTGAGAGAGCTGGGCTTATCCATCTAGTGAAAGAGAAGATTCTGGCAAGACCTCATTGCAGCCTTCCAGTTACTAAAGGGGGCTTATAAACAGGAGGGAGAGCGATTTTTCACATGAACAGACAGTGACAGGACAAGGGGGAAATGTCTTCAACTAAATGAGGGGAGATTTACCTTGAATCTTAGGAGGACATTTTTCACTCAGAGGGTGGTGAGGCCCTAGCACGGACTGCCTAGAATAACTGTGAATGCCCCATCCCTGGAGGGGCTCACGGTCAAGTTGGATGGGGCTGTGGGCAGCCTGATTTAGTGGGTGGCAACCCAGCCCATGGCAGCAGATTTGAAGCTAGGTGATCTCTAAGGATCCTTCAAATCCAAGACATTCAGTATTTCTATGATTCTATGATTCTAAAATTCTTCATTGTGATTGCAGATTTAGAGTGGCTCCTCCGTCCTTCACAAACAAGCACTCACTCAATCTGCTGCCCATCCCACACAGGAGCTCCATGCCTCCAGGTACATCCACCACTCTGAGGGCAAGCCCCTCTTCATCTGCCCACCTGTCTCTTCTGAAGAATCTGTACCCATCCATCACAACACCCCAAGATGAGGGACCTGTCACACCAATCCTCAGCAGCTGTTCCAACAATCTCACTGCTCAGTGACAGGAGGTGGGCATCCAGCTCCTCCTGACTGTGCCACAGGCTGAGGGCATTGGTGCACATCTGGGCTGCAGCACCTCAGCTGTGGCACAAGGGCAACACTCAGATTTGTCTCAGATCTGTACACAGGATGCTGTGCATGTAATGGCTTTCCTTTGGAGCAGAGTCATGCTGGTGTGGGAGGCAGAAGGCCATGTCAGGATGAAATGAGAGACCTACAAGGAGTGAAGTCCCTGGGGTTCCCAAGACCAGAAAGAAACAGGCCTGGGCTGTGCAGCTCAAACGGGAGAGGGCCTTTTGTTGTGGTGTTGCAGCCCTGGGGGCCAGGGGTGGAGGTGAGGCTGATCTCCAGGAAGGACACGGGGCTGCTGAAAACGTCCTTGGCTGTGGACATTCTGTGATCCAGGGCCTGTTCCACCATGGTATCATGGAGAGGGTGTGTGAGGGATGGGGGTCAGAAGCAGCAGCGTTTGAGAGTAGAAGGACACAAGTGGAAATCCTGGTGTGATGTGCTTCGTATTCATATACTGCCTGTCAGTCCTGGAAAGAGAAGAGAAAGACCTTGGGTCACTGAGGTGGTGGGGATTATTCACTTGCTCATGAGGACCAAGTCTCTCTGAGTTACCGTGTCAGCTGCATATTCCAGTAGTGCTGGGCAGCACTGGCATCTCAGGCAGCACTACAGGACTGTACTTGGCAGTGACATTGAGCAGATGCCTTGAATTAGGTTAGACAATGTAGGGATGTCCATGAGACAGCTGCTTGTGTTGTCCTTTGAGATCCAGTGAAAACTAGATGGGGGAGAGAGAGACTGAGGATTTCCATGTGAACTGCATTTAATCAGGTGGACACCTCTCTACAAGCTGTCCTGTACATCCTGAGTTGAAACAAGTTCAGCTGTCCTAAATGTGCGCATTTGCTGTCAGTTCAGTTGGCCAGAGACATTCCCCAGCAGCCTCCAAGGGGATGCCCCCAGGTACTGCCCTGTCCCTCTTAGATGCTCCATCAGAGCTTGCAGACACCTACATGCACCTTGGATCACCTCTGTCCCCTCAAATGTCACCAGGTGTTGGCATCAGAGCAGCCCACTGATTTCCCCCATCCCTGTGAATATCATGGCAGCAGAGACAAGATGCTCTCATGCAGGTGCCTGTGCTGTGCACAGCTGGACAGAGCCAACAGGAATCCACCTCCTCTGCGTCTGTGGCAGCAGTGGGAAGGAGCTGTGTCCCCCTGCGGGCCTGGGACTACAAACCAGCACGAGATACCTTGACTGATTTGGCTGAATCCCTTCCCTTAGCACAGGGGCAAACAAGGTCCCTTCCTGTGACTGTCTGGTGTCCTGTCTAAAAATGGGAAGAGGAATTGTAATGCTAAACATTTTCTTTGTTATAGGAGAAATGACATTACTGGAAAGGAATGTGTATGCCCAGCTGAAGGAGGGAGGGAACACCAGGGACTGATGCAGCCTGTTTCCCAGCAGGTTCCCCTGGAGGCACAGGGACATCTGCAGGGAGCCTGGTGGGGGCCAGTGAGAGTGAGGCCTTTGGCTGGGCCTCTGCTGCTGAGCTGGGTCGGGCTCCTAGAACGCAGGGAGCTCATACAAGCTGCTCCTACAGGAGCAGCTCAACTGCACAGTGCGGCACGACTGAGACCACTGCCTGCAGGTGGCAGTGAGGGAGGAGAGAAGATACAAGAGGCTGTGTAGAGGGAGAAAAGGCTGAGAGTTCACTGGAGGGGCAATGCTCACAGACACAGTAAGTCTCTGGCTGCAGGGCAACATGCACAGCAATATCCTAGAGGAGTCTGAAACAAAGAAATACACCCAGAAGAAAATGTTCTTACAGTTAAACAGGTATTCTCTATTAACAGTGCTTGGGTTGCACGGGGGATTCTCCACCAGAAGTGCTCCCAACAGGTAGATGATT
>VXAV01005767.1:123978-137009 GCA_013399715.1 Alectura lathami | reverse complement strand
TCACTGCAAGGCTACTTCCTATCATCTTCTAAAGGTCACGTTGATTTACGGTGTTTCCTGATGAAGAAGGCAAATGTCTTATCTATCTTCAAGAAAGATAAGGAGGAGGACCTAGGTAATCACAGGCCAGTCAGCCTCAGCTGAGTGCCTGGGAAGATTATAGCACAAGTCCTCTTAGAAGCCATTTCCTGCATGGTTGACATTTTTTTAAACAGACATTAAATCCAAGAGATCTGTTCAGGAACTCCCATCAACAATTAATTGGTTAACATTTACTTGTAAAATTCCTCAAAATACCAAAATATTCACAAACGTTGAACATCTGATTTATGTTTCTTGTTGAAGAAAGAAATACTTAAGTTCCATAAGCAAAGGGAATTATCAAGTCTAGTTTTCAGTGGTTCTTCTTTCACAATTAGATTATTCCACACTAAAACCACTAATACTTAGGCATGTATAACAATTGCCAGTTGTCAGTCTCTTTTGTTCTCTTCCAAACTTTACTTTTACATACTAACTTAAAGAAATGAAGGTAAAACAGATATTACTACTGTAACTTTTTCCTCTACAATCTGGGTTTTAATCATTATGCTCATCTAAGGCTGACCTGATGGTAGCATTCAGCACTTCTTTCAACACTGGCAAGTTCTTGCAACTCTTGAGAAGGATCAGCACCAGGAGAAATAATTATCAATATGGGCTCAGTTTCCAGAGTCTCTTTATACAGACGTTTCAGATTCAGAGGTGATGGAGATAATTCTTTTATTCCTATAAATACAAAAATTATGGAAATAAAGTGACTACATAGTGCTTTTCAGAAGATTTTTCTTATTATCCAAATAAAATCAGCTAGCAAACTGCTGGAATGAAGCTTGAAGACTGACACTGTTTCTGCTTCTGTTTTTATTTGGTCTAAATGTCATAGAAAAAGTCCTTTTTGGTATACAAATCAGCACAATAAATGGCTACCAAAAAATTAAACAGCATTATGACAAGTAGACATTATCACAGACCCTAGCAGGCCACAAGTCAACAGGCCAAAATTTTGATTACAAAATTCTGTTACTAACATATTAAATATAACATAGTTATATTGTAATGTACAAGGTGTATATACACAAATAATACAAATGTCAGATCTGAGCAAAAAAAACCATAAAACCTAAAGTCTGCAAAATATAGGCACACCTACAATCTTCCAGTTGAGGAATTACATAATGTGCCAGTGAAAACAAAACCAAAACAAAAAAAAATATGTACAAAAAGCTCTACAGTTTAGAAATTCAGATGCATTTTCAGAAAACACTGGTCAGTACAGGTCTGTGATGTTTTTATACTCTTTCCTTGACATATTATTTGTCATTGCTGAAAACAGTAACACACTAGACAGACCTCCCTACTTCACTTATTCAAGCATCCCTACGTTCCTATTCCTAAGCCTGCTTAGCTTCTACCAACAGATGCACAGAATATAATACAGTCAAAATAAACCAGAGGCTGATGGAAGTGTTATTTTTTAGCACTGCAAGTAGGTGCACACAGATTCCTGAGAATCTTCATTGATTAGTTTTGATATCTTACATTATTTTTATGTAAACTAGACTACAGCTTGGCATTACATTAACTGAAAAATAGGCTAAAGAGGTATGACTGGCATTAGGTTAGCATGAAGTCACATTAGACATGTTACTTAAGTTACTGTAGTAACATTCATGATAATGAAACTAATCTAAAAGAGGTGCCAATCTAAATGAGTACCTGCTTAGCCAAATACGCTGTAGCATTCGTGAGATGCATCACTTATTGAATAAAGTGTAAAAATTCTTCCGTAAAACAATAAAACCATTTGGGTTTTAGAAAGTTGGATATAACATTTTAAAAGCATAGTGTCCAAGAATCACTTAAAGAATCTGTCAGATTTTCACAACCACTGCCCTGCATAAAGTAGTTTTAAAAGTAGTTTGTAACAACACTTTACAAAAACAAAATCAGAAAATCCATTTGCAACCTATTTTTATATTCTNAAAAAAAAAAAAAAAAAGACATACCTAGGGTTTTACATGCAAAAAGAGCCATAGCACTCTGTAGCCTGTCTGGCCTAACAGCCTGGACCACAAGCACCTTAAAATAAAACATATTCAGGGGAAATTAATTTATAAAAGCATATTGTAAAAGCTAAAAAAGCAAGACACTTCAAAGAAATTTTTTTTTTTTTTAATGCTATTTTCTCTAAACATATTGAGCTATCTGATTCCTTTCCAAGACAACCTAATACAATAATTCCTTTTTAAGCACTTTGCCTATTGAATAAAACTGGAGGATGGTTCTACATTTAATGTCTATTTTTAAGGTGGAACTTTTTCAAACATGTTTCAGGATAAAAATATATTTTCTGGGCTTAGCCATGACAGAAAGCAAACTTAACTTTATACTGCCACACTAACCTATAATTTTATACATACATCTAGGCAGTAATTTCCAAACTGGAATATTTTTGTTTCTGATTTCAGTACTGCAGTACAGTAAAATAAACAATTTTGAAAGAATTTCCTTTCTTTAAGTGCACCTTTAGAGTTTTGCCTCTCTTCTGACTTTCTGACAGATCGAAACTTGTGAACCCCCTAGTTAAGCAGATGTTTACGTTCTTCAAAAGACTACAAAACACAAATGCCTAACCAATTTGGACAAGAATTCAATTAGCAAATGTCCTTAACGCCCAGCTACCTCTTTTTCAGTTAACTTCCAGCAAACTTCCAGTACAGACAACTGCACGCAGCTAATCCTACTTCAGTGACAATGACGTGTTAAAACCACCACCTCCTCTCCCACTCCCTCACTTACAAACCTGCTAACCAAAATTCTGAACCTGCCATCAAATTTCAGTTTCAAGGTCTGAAATAGCTCTTGTTAGTTTTGAAGGAAAATGTTAACCGTGTTAATTTTTAGGAAACCACTGCTTTGTAAGCTTGCGACTACAGTGTTGTTGTACTGTTTTTAACATACAATATGAATACAACCAATTTATGAGTTGTCAGGCACCAGGTAGTTTCAGTAGACTTCATCAAGATAAATATTTCTAATACTTCCAGCACAAGGAACTAGATATGTCATATGCTGACCATTCCAGCTTTACTTCCCTATAAGTATGTTCAATTTTTTATGACAATACATTGCAGACAACAGTTCTGCATTCCTCAAATCAAACATATGACTCAGACAATCCCTTTTTCAAAACTGTTCTTCCTAAATTTTATGAATTTATTTTAGAAATTCTCTGTTCTCCACAGAAACAGCCAAACAGAGAGCCTCTAATGGCTACCAACATGAATCTGCACTGTAATATATCCCATCCCTTTTCTGGAGCCAAAGGGCCTTCATTTTATATGGACTTTCTTTCTTCAATTGAGAAATGACAGCATCTTTAGAAAGTAAGTAATGATACCCTTTCTTCCATAAACACATCCATTTTTCTCTTCCTGGGAAGAAGGATCCTAACAGGGAGGAAGAAACCTGCCTCTCTAATGTTCTTGGTGAGTTCTCTCATCAAGCTTTCAGGAAGAGTAGTATTTCATGACTACTTTTCTGAAAAGCAGTGGCTGCTACAGCATTTTGTGTGTCTTCAGTCAGGTGAGTTAGCATTTAATGATGACCTAAATTAATTAATTTCAACAAGCTGAGAAATTCTGCAGTAACAAAGCAAGCAGAAAAGAATTTTGATACCTATTCATAAAACTAACTTTGTGAATATTAATGAAGAACTTGCTACCCTGAAACTCTCAGTTGCAACCAACGCAGTAGCACAAAAAACCTCAGAAAAGAGAGAATGAAATATATATCATAGAAAAAAAAAATCCTTAGATTAAACAAACTAGCTGAGCTATAAGACAAAATGGATATTGTCCAAGCTTATAATTCAAGCAGGTCTGAAACCTGAACTCCTAAGATGTAAAACTTATTTTCAATGCTGAAATCACAATTAGTTTTAAATAATTTAGTATGGAATGTTACCTGCTGAAATAAGGAAATTCTTTTTACAATAGTAGATGGAAAGTCTTGCTCACACACAGAGCTCTGAGAAAAACCATGCCACAGACCTTCATCTTCAAAGCCAAGAGTCTGATAGAGACCTGGGAGGGAAATCTACAAAACAAATAATGCATATTTAACAATAAAGAATAATAATTTGGATATTGTATATTTCAAGTAATTTACAACTATCACTATGACTCTAAACCTGTAAATACTTGTGCATAATAACTTCATTCAATTTTAATCTTGCAGTTCAAGAACAAAAGGTTAGAATTTAAAATTAACCACTTGTTTATCTGCTTCCGGCAAATGCTAACTATTTGCTCCAGTTTTGTTTTTAAATTTCTTGGCTCCTTGTTTTTAAGCTTTGGGCTCTGCTCCGTTCTAGTCCTTTCCTTTAATCATAACCAGGTTCTTCTCCTATCAGTATATGCTATTTTTTTGACATTGTGGCTCTCTTTTTTTTTAAACCCTAACAATGATTCTTGCCATGCCATTATTGCAATTGTTCCTGATCCCTAGTGAAGAGAAACAAAAAATAATCAACTGCAGATTTAGCAACAAAAGTCCTTGCCAACGACTGCTCTGGGTTTTCCTTCTTACTGCTGAGTTATACAGAAGAGGAAAAGAAACTAAGCTAGAATTTCTGGGACTAATATTTTCATTTAGTTATTCTTAGATCAAAGGACTTCAACAGCAACTGTTTCAGGATGAATCAAAGCAATTAAGTGTTGTGTTGCTTTAATATGAAATTACTTGATCTAAGCAATTACAAACTCTGAAATACTTCTGTCTGTGTGCAGATCTGTTAAGCAGAAAACTGGTTTCCCAATTAAAGGTCTATGGTTTTTACTACAAAATACAGTGGTTTCTGAAAAGCCACTACATTGGAGAAACCTGTAACTTGAGTATTCTTTGCGATTTTTCCTTTGCCTATTTATACAAATTATAATACCTTGTTAGGCTTTAAATATATATTCTAATCTAAGACGACAGATTCATTCACATGCACTGCAATTCATTGTTATACGAGGCAGAGGTGTACACAAAAAGGTTCAGAAAATTGAGACAAAACACAAAAAACATTTTTTCTTTCAAATGGGCACATAATAGCCCACAGTTTCTGGAAGATATAGTAAACATTTTAAAATAACAAAATGTTTCCTCTCTTGATGAGTACTCAAGTCCAAATCACAATTACTTTTAAGGTAAATTCAAGCAGTAACATGCTGTATACCTTCAAAGATGCTACTGCCCAGGCTCGCTCCTGTTCTATCCAAGAGGGAATCTGGTCACGAACACTTCTTTGTGAATCCTTATTGAAACAGGTTATGTTAGACACATAAGTTGCACAAATTTTTTTGAAACACAATATTCAAAATAATAAAATGAAAAAAATAGCATTCATACTAGGAATCTGTGGTCTTTTGCTAAATTCACAAACGGTATAACAAAACAAAAATTACCCATAACTTAAATTTGAGATACTCTGCTCACATGAACTTTGCTTAACTACTTAAGCCTGAACACATTTCATCATTCAGTGCATGTCACTGCTCAAGTCCAAGTATTTTTCTTACATAATAACAACAAGCGACCCAAATGATTGACCATTTTCATAAGCACTCTGAGCAACTAAATAAACTATAGCATGAATGAGCAAAGCATGCAACAAAAGCTTCTTAAGCTAGGCTGTCTCCTAGGAAAACATGCAAGTACTTCTCCAGATGTAGAACTCTAAGGCTGTTGAAAAAAGTATTTCAAATTTAGCAAAGTGTATGGACAATTCCGTCAATCCATGCAAAAACTACAACTCATGTATGATACTGTGGGAAAGACGGATCAAAAACCACTTATTTTATTTACGAAAGAGGGCTTTTAAAACCTCTTTAAACATACTGTGGAATAATACAAACTGTAATTGTGCTAACAGGAAAAATAGCAACAAAGGCAAAAAGGTAAGCATAGAAAACAAGTTGCCATATAAATATTATAAAACATTTTGAATATTACTATGTGAAAAGTTATCTGCTCCTTTCATGTATTAATACAATTAATAAAACAATGTATTAAGCATACAACCTTATTTTCTCAGGATTTGTTAATTCAAAATACACAAAAATCAAAGTAGCTTACTGGTTTTCTTACGGTATCTCCAATGATCACACCTGTAAAAGTCTCCCATTCCTAGACGAAATAAATGAACAACTCATATAAGTCACCCCACATCTTTAAGAATAAAAATTAATGTGTCATAGCATGTAGGCAAAACAGAAAGAATTCAGAGGATAAACAAATTAAAGCCTAGATTCTGAAAGAGTTAAAAATGTTAAACAACATTTTTGGCACTCCACATAATCATGAACACAAGTCACATCAAAAAAAGGGTAAACTTGGTTGAAGCTATGCATGATTAGACTTGGTATTTGTATCCAGAAGAGAGTTTTCCATCATTCTAAGACAGATGAAGTAACTATTTAAAAACATACTAGAAATGACATAACCTTATATCTGGAGATGGTAAAAAAATATATATATACTACCTTCAGAGTATTGAAAATTTGCATTATCAGTATCTGTAAATCTGATAAACTTTACTTTTTATTTTAAAGACAATGGTAACATTCCAAATAAAAAAGTAAATCAACTAAAACTACTGATATAAACCCCAGCATAGCTTTTTGCACCCACTGACCTGAGTCTTGCAACAACTCTCTTTCAATTACAAATGATGATCCTCTTCCATTAATAAAGAAAATGCTTATGTATAGAAAAAACACATGAAGCCTCCCTAGTTTTAAAACCAAAAATGATGTAAAAATCTTTATGTAGAAAAGCAGAAATAGAATATGAGGAGACATGTAAAACTAGCTCAGAAAAATCTACACACATTAATGCAGAAAGACAATATCTTCACATTAGAATGCTTTTTCTCTTACTAAATGTTGCACTACAAAATTTTTCACTACTATGGAAAAAATCATAAGCACAGTAAGTTGAACTCTTTTGGCATAAAGACTTTGAATATTGAATTCCCTTGCAGCACAGTAAGCGACTTCTAACCTCAGCACTTTAAAAGCTTTAAAAGAACTAGCTTACAAGAATAACCACTTCAGCTTCATTTTCCTCAATAAGTGTTTTGCACAAGCACTCTTTTCTTAGCAATTCAGTGAAAATAATTTTTACCTTTAAATGAAGTAAGAGGATTATTGATATTATTTGCCTGTTTTGATTCTTGAGTACTGAGATACTCGGATACTTGAGTACTCAATATGTAACCTACATTAAGCTGGTTAAGAGCTCTAACAGCTGATGGAGATGCATGCTAAACAACAGCAATCAAAGAAATCAGTACTTACAAACACTTAAGAAGCCTAGCCATCCGGGCTTTAGTCAGAAAACGATTTGCAAATAGCCACCTTCATGAATTCATAAACTCAAGGATTAGAAAGGTTAAATAGGGCATTTTTAGAAGCTTAAAACAAGTAATATAAATGAATTAGGGAAGTTCTAACAATGAAAAGTAAACAGGGTTACTACCAAAAAGACAAATTTGAGTTATTTTTATCAGGTAGGTTCACTGGAGAAATAAATCCTACAGACTACTGGATTTCACTTGCTCAGTTCATAGAATCACAGAATGGTTTGGGCTGGAAGGGACCTTAAAGATCATCTAGTTCCAACCCCCCTGCCATGGGCAGGGACACCTCCCACTACACCAGGTTGCTCAGAGCCCCATCCAGCCTGGCCTTGAACACTGCCAGGGAGGGGGCAGCCACAGCCTCCCTGGGCAACCTGTGCCAGTGTCTCCCACTCTCACAGGAAAGGATTTCTTCCTAATATGTGGCCTAAATTTCCACTCTTCCAGTTTGTGACCATTACCCCTTGTCCTATCGCTCCATGCCCTTCTAAAGGGTCCCTCCCCAGCTCTCCTGTAGGCCCCTTTCAGGCACTGAACATCTTCATACATCTTCAACAAAACTACACTTCATAGTGCAGTGGATTCATAACATCAAAAAGTTTCAATCTTGTCCATTAAAGTCACATCCTTTGTATAACGAAGTGCCATTACTTCCTTCAAATGTATTACCCGATAATTTACCTTCTTCTCTTTACTGGACTCTCCTCTAATGAACTGAGATCTACTGACATTTGGTACTCCTACCAGCCTCCAGCTTCTACTACAGAAAACCACAGGTGTCCTGTAGGCTCTGTATTTCCAGTCTGTGTAGGTATTTTGGATAATTAAATATTGCCTCACACTAACCAGCCTTCAGTGTTGATCTAATACCCAAGGAGAGGAACGTTCTATTACTGAAAAGTGTGCTGCCCTATAGAAATAGGAGTTAGCGGTACCTAAGCTCTAATGCAATCTTCCCGTAAGAAAAATAGCTTCTGAACAGTAGCTACATTTCCCCATAAATTAGGCATTTCATTGGACCTCATTCAGAGCACTAGCAAATAAAAACGTCATATAAGGTTTTCATCTTTCTGTGAATATGCTACCCTTGCCTAAAAACTGAATGGACAGTCATTTTTACGAAACATGGTTCCAATTTTTATCACATGAATCCTAGTATGCCATCCAAAATATAAAACATTCCAGAGTGAAGCTACCATTCCTCTCAAAGGTAGGACACTATGGTAAAAAGAATCCAGCATTAATGTGGCCAGAGAACAACAAACATAAAGGATGTTCTACACAGTGCACTGTGAAAGACACTAAAATCACAAAATCATAGAATACTCTGAGTTGGAAGGAACCCACAGGGATCAAGTCCAGCTCCTGGCTCCACACGGGACCACCCAAATTCCAAACCATATTTCTGAGAGTAGTGTCCCAGTGCTTAACTCTGAGTGGGGCTTGGTGCCATGACTGGTGCCCTGAGGAGCCTGTCCCAGTTACAAATGAGAACAGAACTGATCTCTGCTCCAGGGATTTCTTAGCTGACAAGCACTGAAGAATCACTGGATGAAATGCACAAAATGAAACTTCATTACTTCACTTTCCAGAAGACTCTTTGCTTTAAGCGTCTTCAGCAGCAGGTTGCAGAATCAGAATTTCACTTTCTCCTTAGGTCTTGCACTCCTTTTCTGCATTTCAGCAGGAAGACATCCTGCTGCAAGCAACCCTCAGTCACAGCAGATGAGTATCCATCCCTTTACTTGTGAAAGAATGTCTGTATTCAACTGAAAGGATGGATAAATGTCTAGCCACATGAGGGAAGGAGCACTGATACAGCGCCTGCAAAAAACTGCAAGAACCCTCCATAAGAATCTCCTTCAGACCCCTATTTAAAATGCAAGCATTTTACCTACCATTCTCATGGTAATCTTCACTTTGAACCTAATAAATTTAATATTGACATCCAAGATATTTTTAAAAGTAACTATAATAAAGAAACAGAAACACAGAAACCTAATATTATGAGTCCTATACATACTGACAACAGTTTTTCATCTACTTAGGGACTCCTCATATGAGGTAAATAACTTGCAGATTTTCTTCTCTAGCACTTACATTCTCTTGAAACAGTTCAGGGTGCATTCCTCGTACAAAATGCAGAGCAAACATTAGCTGATCAGCCTGAAATAAAGGCAGAAAAAAAATGCATTTACATGTTCATCAAAAGTCACCTTTATGCCTCAGTGCCACAATAGTCTTTAATATCTCACATGGATAAGAGGCAGAACTAGCAGTACATTGCTGATGGCATGAGGAGCTTGTTTGTTCTCTAAGTCCACTGTCAGAACAGGATACGAAGTTGGATGGAACATTAGTCAAGCTGCATAATAACTCTTACATTTTCAACACCTTCCTAACTCCAGCCTAACCATTCACAATGAAAATCTTCCCTACTGTAAATCTCCTATCTGTACATTGCTTTTGAAATCTTTCATCTTTTCTGACATATGAAGATAGCTTGCCTTCCAACATTCAAAAGATATGATGACTTATTGGAAGGCTTCATAGAGTCATGACTTCAAACACAGACTTTAAATTATTATTTGAATTATTATGAGAATATTCCATGAGATTCTACTTGAACTTTGACGAATCAAAATCCTTAGAAATACTGCTACTTCTGCATCCTCACTGTATTGTTGCTAGAATTTTTAGAAGTAAAATCTTCCAAGATCTCTCTATTCTCATTGATCAAACTCCAGAGTTGCAATATTTCTACTACTGCTCAAATGGTCTATGCAGACCTACTGTGTCTTTTCCACCCTGGGGCTATGATACAAACACCTCCCGTTATGACTGCTCCATGTGAAAGCAAAAATGAAAACTGCAACTGAGGAGTATATCTACTCTTATGTTTCCTCCAACAAAACAAGAAGAGAAAAGCCATCTGGCACAGATACAGAGCAAACAGTGATTTAAGAACATTATAGGGAGGAACAAGAGAACAGATGGAAGCAAGCAAGCAGGTAGAGATTTGGGGCAGAAATGAAAAGAGAAAGTAGAATATTACAGTGTTTGTTGTTTCTTTTTTTGTTTGTTTCCTTTAAAGAGCAAGCAAACAAAAACAATCTTACCTTAAACAAACAGCGGCAAACATACTCATATACTGCATGTTTCAATGCATCAATCAGTGACTTGATTCTTTCTTCGGTATCACTTGAATCCTAAAAATAAAGTTTGGATTTTTGAAAGGTATGTAGAAGTAAAATATATTTTTATTACCAAGTGAATTTCAACTGCACAAAAATTATCTGGACTCTGTGACACTCATTATTTCTAAAAACATATTATTGAGCACACTTGCAATGAGTACATGATAAAATGTGAAGTTCATGCTCAGGCATAAAGAAATGCATACTTTGGCCTTGAATATTTTGACTGTGAATGGCATTCAACATTAGAAACATAGAGAGAATGAAATAACATTTTCTTTTCCCAATTTATTAATATCTTTGGCATCTCATGGTTTCCACTTGGTAAAAAATTCCTTCTGTATTGAACATTTATACAGACTATTACTAAACAGGTATATTGAAATCAAATGTATCCCACCAATATTTGGCTCAACNAAATCAATTAAAAAAAAAAAAAAAAGATAGAAAAAGGGCAGGGGTTTTACAGGTACTATGAGGAACTGAAACAAGTTCCTTCTACCTTGCTGCAATTCAAAGGGATGGACTTCTAAAGGAGGGTAATGTGGATTTACAACCTGATCTGACTAACACCTTCTCTATGTCTAAAAGACAGGGTGGAGAAAACGCAGAAGTGGACAGAGGAGACAAAAAAAGGAAGAAAGCAGTGGACATGACTGGCAAAGACAGAAGATAAGCTTTAACAAGGTTAAAATAATAAGCAGGAAGGAAAGAAATTATGAAAATGTGTGAAAGAAAGAACAAGAAGTTGGAAATCTCATGTGAAAAAGAAGGAACAGATGAAGAACTTTAAGGAAGGCAAGACTGCACAGCTGGAAGCATGTCCCTGGTCATGACTGGAGCTGAAGTTGTAAGCATGGATGTCAGAATAAGGGGAATCCAAAAGTGACACGATAAAAGGCAAGTGAATGCATCTTCGAAGTGGGAACAAACAAAAAAGAACAACTTTGGAGGTGCTGAGTAATAAGAAATCCCATCATTACTCAATGTGTTTTTTTAGGAGACAAGGAATAAATCCATAACTCCATATTTTAGTAAGAAAAACGTAATGGCCATGAGAATACAGAAGAGTACAAGTGACATTTTCAACCAGATATGCATGCTTAAAAACTGTATAAAAACACACAAAGCTTTGATCTTCCTTCAAATAACTGAACCATGCAGAAATTTAGATATGTTCTTGTACTGCCCTTTGTTGATGGAATTAGCATTTGGAGATTAGCTCATTACTGAAAGCCTTATTTACCTAAAGTAATAATCAACTTGGTTTTTCCTCATTCACCTTAGACAAAGAGCAAGCCTGAAATCATAAATAAGAGTTTGTTTTCAGATGGCTCAGCCATTTTTCAATTCATATGTAGTGTAAACAACATACAAAAATCATAAAAATTGTATAATAAAAGAATTCCATGTGCATACATTCTGAATATGTAAAGCACAACATTCAGCACCACTGCTTACTATACATTATTCTCTAAAACTGTAGAGATCAACTAAAAATTTTCAAAGATCAAAGCAGATCAATGCGTCTGCAGCACTCACAGCTTCAGGAAAAGAGAAAATACCTGCTCGCTTTGCAGGGCTCTTTGGAAAAGCCGCAGGAAAGCCGCCAAACTAAAACGGTACATACTGTTAATTTTGGACAAGTCAGAGATAATGAAATACATCTTGCTGGCACTCTCAGCTAAAGGGAGATAGGCGTTCCTTTCCTGTGGATAAAAAAAGAGATATGCACATAAAAAAATAGTACATTACTGCCATCTGCTGGACATTACATATGCATTTATTCATCCTATTGAAGAAACATCCATATGACTCCCATGGCTTGAGACAACAGAATACCTTCTGCCTTTTCAAGCTGAGGCATACACACTCAAACTTGGAAGAAAAGATTTTTGTAAAAAGTTCTGAACATCTTGGAAATCAATTCTAAGGGCACTGAGGTATCCTCCCACTACAGAGTACTTCCCAAATCTCAGCAACAAATTCAAAGCATAAATAAGAACACAGGAGAAAAATTTGTAATGCGTTATAAAAACCAGTATGCCAGATGAACAGCACCACCCCTGAACCAATTTTTTGCCATAGCAAGGGACTAATTATATAAGAATGTCCATATGAGCCTTGCAAGTCAGTCATATCATTTGCAGTAGCTGGTGGCAAAAATAAAAACAAAGCCAAAATCGAGTACGTGCTAACAGGTCCTTGGGAAATAACTCCTGTAATTCAAACTGGCAGACATCAAATTGTGCAGACGTTCACCATGTGTAAGACAAAGGAATTTAAGTACTAAAAATGCTTCCTGTTCTTGTGTACCTCTTACTTCATAAGATGAAGTTGGTACGATGCTGATTTTATTCTCCTGGGGATGTATATATCCTCTA
>VXAV01005767.1:92104-106281 GCA_013399715.1 Alectura lathami | reverse complement strand
GGCATAAGCACCTTTTGCTTTCCTTGTGTCTCCGTCCCTTCCTTTACTGTACCACAGACAAGGTCTTTGCTTCTGTTTCCAGTGCTCACTAGAACCCTTTCTCTTCCTTGCCTCTATGATTGATTCTCCATTCTGCATGAAGATGTCAGACCTCCTCTAAAAGAATAAGACTGACAGCCTCTAACATACCTAATACATTTGAAAGTAGCATCTTCCTGCCTTTGTAGCTGCTCATATTTCTATTTCTTTTACGACAGTATTGAGACTCTCCTCTTTTACGATGTTCATAAAAGCAGCAGTTGTTGTGTCAATACTACGACCTATTAGCCTAAAAACACTAATGCAAGATTTACCCGCCAAGTTACACCAGCCTGTCTGACATCCTACACGTATATTGTAAGCTGTACAGGTTTACATCTCTTTTTCTGAGTTTGTGTTTTGCCTGTCACAGAGGGGACAGTAGCCATTAGCCCTCTCCTGGAGTCTTTTAAGCACATTAGATCAACAGTAAATACCTAATATATGGAACAAAACAGGCCTCATACTATCTGAAGTTAATGAAGAAAACAGGAACTACCAGAACCAGTCACAAAACAAATAATGGTGGAACAATGTAGAAAATAAATGCATAATATTCTAGGCTCACTTCACCTAAAATATAAAAGATAAAGCCCAGAGTTTATATTTTTATATATTTTCCAGTATACAACACATTATTATAACCAGCAATTGTCGAGCTGAGTTGAAATGGTAGCAAAAAGTAATGAATGCCTAAAAGCAGACGAAAACCTGAGATTAATCATAATCTTTCTGAGCACTTAACCTAAGCTATAGACCAGTATGTCACTGAAATCCACAAAACATTAACTGCATAAAACGAGCTTAGATATCTCATGCAAATGTACACTGATTGATAGCTCTGAATAAGAAAACCTTAAATTTTAGTTGTAGGTCAAAAATCTTGCTCAGGAAGAAGATAAACGGAGCCTATGTGTTAAAGCCCATTCTCTGTTACATAAATGGGAACATTTGAAGTGACCTTAACATGTTAGGGGGCACCTGCACTTTAAATCTAATCTAAATCAGAATTCTAGCATAATTTTTCTGATATTCATAGGTCCTTCTTGTTTCATTTTTTCAGCCTACTCATTGCCTTTGTCCTACAATGTAATAATACGTGTTGCATGGGTAGCAGATAACTCTACCAGACAACAGCAGACACTGATTTTAAAGCAAATCAGGGGAAATAGCATAAAAATACTTTGAGGCCAGCAATGAACACTCCAAGTCAATCACCATTATTCAAATACATACACAGTAAGCAGAGAGAGACTAAAAATATTTTCAAAATTGCTGACAGTGAGTAGGCTTATAAGAATGGCAAGTAATGCACCATAAGAGCACTGTAAACCAAATGGTTTGACAGAACAGGCATTTGCTTTACTGCATAAAGAAAATATCTTGTCACTGAGTTTATTTATTTAAGCTTCTATCAGCCTGATCAGACTAAACTTTGCTAAAACAAACACAGTGCAATGAATGCAGATTCATTATGATTTATCCTATATTTACGATTTCTGGAAGTATCAATGTAGAGGTCTATTTTCTGCACAGTTATTTTATTTAACTGAGAAAATACTAAAAGGAAATTACCTCCTCAAAGAACAGGTCTACCTCTGAGCAGAAAGAAGTTTCAAGGAGTGGTAAACACTGAGCAATTATATAACTTCTGAAGTTAACTTCACAGGATTAAACCTCATAAACTACATACTTTCTAACAGTCCACAAATTCAATTAATAGGATTTGTAACCTTAAATCCACGCTACTTGTCAGTATTTTCCTCCTATCATCAAAAGCATCATTAAAATGGATCAGCTTGGATTTAAGAACTTCTAGGGAAACTTGCAGACTAACCTAAAGTAGTAAATGCCATACAGGTACCAAAGTGGCACTGATCTCTTCCTGCTCAATCAGTTCAAACATTATTTAAGTCACCTAATCCTCTGTTCTGTGGCAAATTTATTCAAGCCCTAAGGCTTATGCATTCCCTTAGGCAACTTCCTGTAAAAGCATCAGGTTTAGCACTCCTTCAAAAGAACACAAAGCACAGGCAGCTATGGAGACCAAAAACAGAAATGCATTTTTCTTTTTTCGTTTTTGATATGATCTTATACAGCACCTGCATAGATACTGTAATTTCCTGAAGGGCAGCATCAGCTTCATCCTGCTTAGTTTTGAGTAAAATGCTTTGTTCTCCAGCTTTTCTGTTCAGTTCATCTACAAGGGCTTTAGCTTCATTCAGCTTTGAAACACCTGCCTGCAAAAGTTTATAAGAAGCAATTGCTTAGCAAGGAATTTTAAATAGATTTAAATGAAGGTTGGTTACAAACTGTACACACAGACTAACAGCGATGTAGACTAACATTATTCATTTTAATTTATTTTTTAAAATGCATATTTCTTAGTCCTCTCCCGTATCCCATCACTCTCATATTTTCCTACAATATGATTTGCTTTTTGATTATGTCAATAAAAATTTAATGGATTTTACTGAGGGTTCATTGCTTTGACCTTGCATATAATGCATATTCCATATTTTCTTAGTATTATTGAAATCTCAACTCAAAAAGGAAAATTAAAACTCCTACATGTGTCGGTGTAAGGTCTTTTACTACACCAAAAAGTTGAAAATGAAATCCCCAAAATAACACACTTTTAAAGGAACAGCTACTAGCACATAATCTTTTTCTATTTAAATCAGTATTCCAGTTAACTGACATTAATTCCATAGAATTGTATTTCCTCTAAGAGCAAATCAACAAAAATTAAACAAATTAAAGCAAACTAGATTATCCTATTACTACATACTTGTGCATTCCACAAAGAACTTGGATAAACATAAAACAAAGCCTCAAATACATTTGCTATTTCTTTATTCACACTCACTAAATTATTTAAGAAGTAATTTGTTTCAGACAGATGCTTTAAGAACAAACAGAGCACTACAAGTGTGTTTTCAGAAGAGTAGCAGGGGTCACTGAGAAAAGCAGCTGTAGGTGAAGGGAAAAGAGAAAAGGGAAAAGTATGCTGATCCTAAAAGACCAGAAAGGTCTTTTTTACAAATACATTGGCAGGGGCTGGGGGGAACAAGCAAGTATTAATGGAAAGATAGCACGTTTCAAAAAACAAACAAAAAAAAAAAAGTTACGCATACAGAACAGGAATAAAGCCACATCTCTGAGACAAACTACATTAGGTCTAGAGTTGCATAAAGGTTTGATATGTACAAAGGTTTGAAGTCAATTCCAAAACACTGAGGGAAAACCACAAACAAGGGAATTTTGGCCAAAGCTACAGAAGTGACCATGAGGCCAATGAGTTTACTGCTTGTTGAACTGTAAGGGTGCAGGAATCACACAAAGCAGGAAGTTGTTGTAGAGATATAAAGAAAAGGATGGAAAAGTATACAAGCAGAGGCAGGACAAATTGACCAGAAGATGATGCTTTGATTGCACCACAACTCCATTACACGAGTGAAAAAAATCTGAAGTGCTTACAAGTACTTTTTAAAAGAAAACATACCCATTCTGATACATTCTTGAGGTAAACTATTAACAAAAAACGGGTACCACCCTTAACCCTAAGGATTTTAAACAGAGATGTCCATTAAGATTAACCGTATTCCTCTTCCAAAATCACAGCATGAGTATCTGCAGACAGGGGATATCCCACACAGCTATGTTTGCAGCTACAGCTCATAATATACAAGGCATATCCAAATGTCAGGGTATTTTGAAAAGCTGCACATTAAAAACGTTATAAATACATACCTGCAAGTGGTTCTGTCTTTTTATCAGCTCTCTTCTTTTACTGTTGTTTATTGAACTGTATATGTGAAGGAATGTCATATACCTGCTCGGCGTTGCTCCATACATTCTACATGATTCATGGATTGCCAGAAATGACTTCAAAAAATCTGAATCACCTATTCAATAAAATTTGTTACACAGACAATATAATCATTCTTACCTCACACTAAAATAACTAAGGAAGAGTAGCAGAATATGGGTTTTGAGATATGAATTAAGGACATTTCTCTGAGGTACTCTCAGTAAAATAAAATTACATCTGAAATACATATTCCTCAAAGAAACATACTGAGATTGTTTTAAAGCTGTAAGAGATTTCACTGAAAAGATACTTGGAAATGCAGGCAAAATTAGTTGCAGATTACTGAGGGGTAGTCATAAAAGAAACTTCATTTCCACAAAAAAAAATTGAATTTGAAAATACTTGGACTTTTAAGAAAAGAAGCCCCAGTGGTTTTGTCTTCTTTCTTTCTTTCTCTGCTGATAGGTAAACTAAAAAGCTTTTCTGCATATTCCAGGTCCTTCAGTTTACTGAATAGAGTTTCTCAAATTAAGCCTAAGGATATTGTAAAACGAATTGTACTACCCTGCAAGTGAAAAAAATCCAAAAATGTATCTACATATAAATGAACGCCTAATAAGGTGTAGTTTAAGTTCCATGATCTAGAACATGGTGGAAACAGAGACATTAAATCCTAAGTTTAGCTATCATTCCGAAGGGCTAGAATGCCTATTAAAAAGCAGTACAAAACAACAAACCCCAAGCAAATCACTTATTTTATACTCTCATTGGCACCAAGACTTCTAAGTGTTACTTAGACCAATACCTTAAAAAATGTTGCTAACAGTATTATAAAAAAAAGTGCTTGAAGTGGTCTCCTAGATTATGCTCTGCTGCTGAATTTTAAAATGGTCCCATTTGAAGTCTTATTACAAACTCATATCATTCTGAAAATGAGCCTTTACTTATGAGAAATTTAAGTTATTTGGTAGTCACATCTACTATAGCATTAAGGTCAAAATTCCTTCTCTTCAAGTATCAAACGTAAGTACATTTATATTCTGCCTTCCCTCTTGCTTAGCACAATATTAGATATACAAGGTGGAGTATCCCAACTCTTGATATAAAAGCTCTCATTGAAGGAAAAATATGAAAATGTCAAAAAAAAAAGAATTTTGGATAAACCAGTATCATCAGGAAGACACTGATACTGGTGATCCAGTATACACTTTCCAGACTAATGTTCCCATGCAAAAAATGCTCCCCATGTGGACAATATTTAAGCTTCTGAATATGCTGGCAAAAACCTATTTGAAGCACCCATGCTATCATCTATGCCCAACATAGGACTGAGAAGTGTTTAATGAAAAGTTATAACAACTAGTGGGTCCACCAAAGTATTACCTGAATGTTTTTTCTTAAATTCCTTATGTGTTTTTCCAATCTTCTCTTGTTCATCTGAATCATACAAAAGCATTTCAGGTATCTAAAAAAAAAAAAAAACCACGTATTTTTGTTGTATGAAATTACATAAAATTAGAACTTGAATTAAAATTAAAAAATCCAAACCTTTCATTTAGTTGCTAATCTGAAAAGACTGAAAATTGCAACTTTATTCTGAATAAGGGATATATAGAATATTTATAGCATTAAATAGAACAATTCTGACATTCCTGTAACTGATGGTTTCCTGTTTTCTCAGAGGAGGTTTTGCTGGCTTGACGAAAGAACAACTAATTCTCAAAGGACTCCTACAGTAACACAAATGTCAGTTAAAGATGTAGAACGACACACAACTCAGAAGAAATCAGGAAGTAGCTTAAGTACAACTGTGTGGCTACATTCGATTAATACAATGCCTCATGGTCTAACATGGAGTGTGAGCTCACCTTCACATGTTATCAACCATACAATGGACAAAGATAAATGAAAGCATATTCAAAAATTCTGGCATATGACTAAATGACAAACACTGAGTCACTGTTCATACACAACTTAAAAAATTCCTATTGAAGTCAAAGCAATACTTGAAAAACATTTTTGATGGTGGACAGAGGTGGTCCAAACATTTTTGCCAGAAAGAACTTCCAGTAAAACCCACTGCTGAATCTGAGGCCCAACAGCAGGTAGGGCAGCCCCAGTTACCCCGTTAGCAATGAACACTGCACCTGCTGCACCCATGGTCTCTCAGGTGACCAACATCATGATTTAGGCTGTGAAATCCATCACGATGAGACAACAGGAGAAACCAAATTACCTGACAGAATAGACTGAGGGGTTACTGCATAGGAGGTTTGGGACACATTATTAGCACACAACTTGCTATAGGTTGGTGAGGCATTGGCTGCCAGAGGGGTAAGAGGGTCTAAAGCCAAGGGCTGAGAGATTGCGGGGTCTTGGGGTCAACAGAGACCTGACTGAGTGCATGCATGCATGTGCGTACCCTTACCCCTGTGTCACCCCAGAGACACAACGGGAGATCATAAATCCAAGGCCAGCTACTGGATGACCTGGTAGTCAAAGCTTAGTTACTGGCAGGACCCATGGAAAGTGTGTGTGAGAATGTACACAAACACGTGCGTGCGTGCACATGCAGTGGTGAGGCCACAGCTGGGGACAGGAGCTCGTATGTCTGGGTGCCAGAAACTGGGAAGATGAGGGATCCAGAGGCAACTACTGGATGGATTGTGTTTCTGAGCCCAGCTGGGAGGGGGTCCACACTGGGCATACGTATGCGTATATTTTGCACCATCACACCCTTCATCACGATCACTGAGAGAGGGAATCAGGACGAGGCCCCTGGTGTTTGTGGTTGTTCCGTGTGTTTCTGTTTGCCCACTGTGTGCCCTCTGTGTGCCCACTCGTGTACACAAGTATCGTGTGCTTAGCTTTGTGTGTGCCCCTACTGGACATACATGCTCAGCCTCAGCACTGAGGCAGGCTGGGGATGCGAAGCTGCAGCAGCCTTGCCTCTCTTAGGAAACTGGTCTTGGCAATCTCCTAATGTAGGAAAAGAATACATCTCTTTCTGAGACTTAAACTGAGAATATCCAGAAATATGCAGATTTTGATCCTAAAAAGGAAACACTGACTGCTCCATCAAGCAAAATCCTTCACAAAGATTCAAGAATAACCTAAGGTTTACAGTACAAGCTCATACACACATAACAAAATTACTTTTAAAGTAGCTGTCGAGCATACCAGTAACAGCAGATACCATCGTCATAGTTGACTTCATCACTTTGCCTTCTAGTTGTATTTTATTCATAAAGGTTGTGTTAGACCAGAGTCAAAGTAGGTAGTATTTTGTTCAATGCAGCCCACACAGAAAGCAAAATGTTATTTAACCGTTCTGTAGAATTTTCTGCCTTTATAACACTGCATGAAATGGACTGAGTGAGCACAATGACAACTATTCCTTCATTTCCAAGATACTTTGTTCTTATTCACCAAAGTTCTGTTATTTATGTAGACAGTCATTTAAACAAGTCATAGTTTTTAATTAATGCAATTTACCTTTCTCATACTGTTTTCAGACCAGGTTTCCATCCATAAGACCTGGCATTTCTTGTACAATGCTGGATTACTTTCACAATTTATTGTGAAATTTACATTAGTAGAATCCATGATCAAGACAACATGCAGATTCTGTTGGATCCCTAAGGAAATGCAACACACATAGTATGTAACAATCTGACTACATGACAATAGATTCACTGCAAATACAACATAATTTACTGTCCTTCAAATACATCAGAAAAGAATTTCTGAAAAAATATATTATTACACTATCATACAGTAGGGCAGGAATGTTTATAAATGGAACTTCAGTAATATATATAGTATCATGGATTCTCATTATGCATATTACAATGTATTTTTTTAATTTAGAAGAGCTGACAGTATTTAAATGGATATCACTGATTTACATTCCAATCAATATTGAAACAATTAGAAGTAGTTCCAGGGCCTTTGGGTCACATTGTTTTTTAATTTCTAAAATATTTTATCTTCTTGTTGGTCCAAGAAGAAATGTAAACAATAATTTAAAAAAAGATCTGTAAACTTGCTTTTAAGTACTCAGAATCTAAAGTAGGTTATAGGTGAAATTAACAAATAGAAGAAAAATCTGTTACAATGTATATAAGCTAAACAAACCAGAAAATAATTGAGACAAAAGTTTTCTTCCTTGTAGTTACTCTCAACAGCAGGATTTATAATACTTCCGTAGAACATTAATGGATACAAAATCTCAGGTAGCTGACAGTTCTGTGCCCTAAAATACCACACTCTAATCATTACTTATTCCTGTTTCTTTAAAAATGACTTGAAAAGTACTTAGTAATCATTTTTCCATTATTATACCACTTTCATAATCTTGTAATAAATTGTAGCTTACAGTCTGGTTCACTTACTGTATGTGAAATAGTTGAAAATTGGTCCTGTAAATCCATCTTGTGAAGCTTGATCCTTCAGAGGAGATAGTAATGGTTCTAATTCTTCTGTTTTATACAGTCCAGGAACTTCTCCTATTTGAAAAATGAATTTAAAATTTCAAATCAAATATACCACAACTATTCACATTCATTTGAACACCCTGTATACACAGTTTGAGTAGAGCAGTATTTCCCTCCCTATCTTCATGAGTTTCATTACATGAATTTCATCCTTCTTTTCGTATCATGAAATCGACAAATTAAATATTAGTGATTCTATTTAAAATAAACAATCTACTTTGTTTATATTACTGAACTATACTTTAATAACTCATCCTAACACATCCAAAAATAGTGATCCAATACTACATATGAAAGAAAGTAAAACGGCTTGCCTCATGTACACTCTGGCCAAAACAGCACAGAAAGTTAATTAGCAGTTCTGGTATGGAAATAAAGTTTGACGTCTAATTCTGCCTCACTGAACCACCTCTGTGTGATAAAAGTAGCACCATTATCTTTTTGGATTCATCTCACCTGAAGACAGCAAACTGTTGACCATCTCAAGGAAAGTGGAATGAACAAACTGATAGTCTTCGAGCAGCAATACCACCTGCTGGGCTTCAATGCCAGCAAGCTCCATCACCTAGAAGCAGGGTAGTTACTTTAATCTCAGTATACAGCAAATGTCTGTTGTTCATAAGAGAATGATAATCTTCTCATGACTATATATTACAAATATTTTTTTTCCACAGCACATAAACTGTGATACATTTAAAAAAGATTATTAGGTGATTCAGGTTTATGAGATAACAAACAGAGAACATTCTACCTAGACATACAACTTGGTAATGAGAAAACAATTAAAACATACTTTTTTATAGAGTATATTTATGCTTCAGATGCGACTCAGTTCTGGTGTTGCATCACTCTTTCTGGGGACTTAGCTGCAAAATTTTGTTTAGCAGTTCTGAAGGTACTGGGAGCTCCTGACTCAAGCTTTGCATTTATTTTTAAACCATGTGTATTCTTTCACCAATCATTAAAATTCTACTTGATTCACTTACTATCCTATGAACAAGCAGACCACAGCAGACACAGAATATGAAAACATACACACCAAAAAAAATTTCAACATTCATGTCAGTTGGAACTTAAGTCCATAAGACTCAGAAAAACAGAGTTTCAGGAAACTTCTATAAAGAACAGTATGCACATCTACACTACTCAGAACATCAAAAAATCTCCCTCATTTAGACCGCTGACATTGTGCTTTTCCTAAAATTTCTTTTACACACAACACTTGTCCTTCAGAATTCCCACACGCTTTTAAATGCACACCTACAAAACTTCAAATTATAGGACAGCGAGTTACTTACATATTTAAGATCATTTTTGAACTGCTTCAACTCATAGCCTCTGGAAATTTTGGGAGTAATTAGAACAGCTCCATGCATATGACTAACTAAAGAGGTAACTGTTCGACGACCTACACCACTCCGTCCTGCCAACAGAAGTGATCCTCCAGGAAAACTTAGCACTCTGTCTACTCTAGACACATAATTGAGGACTTCTTGGAACAGTAATATCTCCATCTCTTTTTTGTCTCGTCCATAATGGATAACCCCCTATAGAAAAAAAAAAAAAAAGCATTAATTGACAATAAATACAACCAGTAAGATATAAAACATTTAAAAGTTCTGAAATGAAGGCCTAAGAGACCATGCTAGTATTCATTATAAATATTTATGTGATACAATTTAGATACCTTGCTTTATGTGATACAATTTAGATACCTTGCTTGTCTTTTTCCAGCAAGGCTATCAAGCAATATCTTTCATTTATTGGAATAGAAATCTACCACAGAATTAATTAGAACCAAATAATGGGGCAGAACAAAGTCTGATCTGTGTCTCTGGCTGCAGGTTAATTAATATTGGCAGAACATAGAACAGTGCCTTAGGCACCTAATTGCTGTGTAATTGCAGGTTATGGAGTTTTCTATTCAAATACACGTAACAATGGATCCCAAGATTAAATTCTGTCTTGTTATACTCAACAAAACCTCATCTTTGAAGCCCAACATAGCTGTGTAGTCAGATTGAAAAAACAGAAAACCCCTCTGATTACTGAGGCTACTGAACATCATCTCCCATACGGTCTATTGGTCACAAGTTGGCAGTTAAGGAGGGGCAGCAGTTTCCCATCTAGACCACCAGTACATCAAACACTATGAGTAAGGGGCAAATGTGACTGACGTCCTTCCAATAAAACAACCTCTCAGCTTGATACTTCCCACTGTCTGCCAGAGAGCATCACATTCACCTGACCAAATGTAGATGATTCCTTAATCAAGCAGCAGACTCCACTCTAAACCTGGTGCTTGTATGTCACTTCCTCACAAAAACATCTTAAGAGTCACTGCTATGAATCCTTGTCCCACCTTTTTAATAGTATCTATCAGGTCTGTTGAGTTCAGTCTGCCAAGTGGCTTCCCATGTGGTGGAAGTGCCTGTCCTGGAGCAGTGAATGCCTCTTGACAAGCTCCCCAAGATACATAGAAGATATCTGTGAAAATAAAATGAAATGTTGAAAAGATTCGGTCCTCAGCTGATGCACTATCTGGCTTGATTAAGCTGACTTTATTAGGCAATTCCTAATCAAATATTTCAAGTTATCTAATAAGCCTCAAATGCTTTACCTGCCATATTGTCCAGAACATCTGAGCCCCAGTCATTCTGAAACACTTTCATCAAAACATTGTCAAATATGTGGAGATCTTTCATGCCAACAACTTTGTCACGGAACAAACGACATGCTTCGTAGGCAACAACTTCCAATACAAAGTCTGCAGTTTGTGTGGATGATCCTAAAAGCAATTATATATTCCTTGATATTTGCAAAGTTATTTCTACATTTCTCATATTTCTCATTTAATATGTGAGATTGAAAAAGAGTAAGTGGAATTACATACCAGCAGGAGAGCATCAGTAAGGAAGAAATAAGAGAAAAAGGAAACACGTTATGAAGTGCTCTTTAATAATCACTTTATGTGCCATTACAAGATAAACAGAAAAGCATTCAATGAAAAGAGTCTTCCAGTTTAGTGGCAGCATTCCAATTAAATTGAACAAGGTGTTGCATATAAATTAACAAGACAAAATTCCAGCCAATCAGAAAGAAAGAAACAAACAAACAAACAGAGACTTTCAAAGTAGAAGACTAACAAATAGCAAAACGATAATAAATTCCCAAAACTGTTTGTATTATAAAACACCACTGGAGAATACAAAGATACAATATTCTACACAAAAGTAAGAAGGAAGGTGAGATGAGTTTCCAGGGTTGGTAATGACAGACCATATTGATCATCACTAAAAAAGCATAACTGTATTTCACTATTCAATACAACAATGGAGCCTCAAACAAGGTGAGACTGCCAATTCACTGACTGCCAGTATAGCTAGCTTTTCTGACCTCATTCAAGCTACATTTATACCATCTGACGATACAAGAACACGAGCATAACATTCTTTAAGCAAGCCCTTTATGTCAAAATTTAATTAATCTAAGAGCTAATATACAGTAAGAAGTAATTGCTCATGATCTAGTAGTAACGGTTATTTCAAAAGACAAAATGAGACTAGAAAGATGTCTAGGCTATCTGGAAAAGCACACAAAAATCCAATAACCTTCCAAATTTCACCCTTTCCAAAATAATAATAAAAACAACTCTGAGACTGGACCGTAGTTATTAATTATTCCCCAGTTGTTAGAGTATTTAGGTTCTTATATAGATATTTGTAAGCTTTTGTGTAGATCAGATAGTTTTCTATTTGAAGCAAGCCTCTGAAATTGCAGAAGACAAGATATATTCTCAAAATAAATACAGATAGATAAACAATCCTAGGCTGAGTTCAACCCCAACCTACTTTCTTCCCTTAATCTACAAATAGATGCCACACTTATTTTAAAACCTCTTACAGTTTTTAAAATTTCTTTACTTTATGTTACAGAATGAATTGTTATTTTTTCCTCTCTACTGAGTAACAGAGTTTACAGTTTAGAAAAAGTAGCATAGGTTGGTACCATAAGATGCACATGAAGTCATCAGTAATACTTTAGGCCATTTCAGAACTTCTTTATCAATGAAAATCAAGTACATGACTTACCACCTGATAAACTGTATCGGAATAAACCAAGAACCCACTGAGTGAGAATACATGGTGTAAACAGGTAATGACTGTGATCATCAACCGTGAATCTTGCTCGTACCTTAAAAAAAGGAAGTTAGTCAAAAAACAAAAGTGATGATTTAAAATGCAAACACTTGGAAATGTAGCTTCCGTTTTTTCTAAAATACCACCGTCTACTAAGGCTATATACCTAGATATTTTATTTAAACACATCTTAGTTGTTTTGAAAAGTGTAGAGATGAATAGACTTGCTTTTTTACCACTGAAAAGTTTCTCCTAATTACAACATTTGTTCTGTACCATTATTGATGCAAACAAAAAACTGCATGTTACCTAAGATGTGTTAGTGCATTTTTATTAGACACAGCACAGATTTTATTTACTTCCCAAATACACACTGCAAAGGAAATGTTCAAGTGTAGTACCTAGCTACCTAAATGAGTAGATCTTAGTCACTAGAAATGACTTCATATAGAAATAGTAACTCCACCCAAAAAGGATATTTAAATTTACAACTACATCTTGAATGCAAAGAATAACTGCCATCATCGGTTATTTGGTCCCAGTGTGATGAAATTTAGGCTTAGATCCCTTAGAGTGCACTGATAACATTACATGAAATTGATGCTAACTGGTGCACACTAGCCAGTGACTATACCTGCACTCCAGTCATAAAATTGTTTTGTTTCATGGTTCTGTCTAGATAGGGGCATGCACAAACTCTTGGAACATGCAGTAACCATTTACATGCCCACCCTATCTACCCCAGTAGTGTTATGTACATGACTAAGAAAAGCAAGTTCTTAGCTGTTTGGCTAGGCAGAGAGGTTCCAAAAATTTTAAGTCGGAGGATAAACTGAGCTTGTATGTCTAAACATGTATTTGAATTGTGTAAAATTTTAATAGATACTTGATGTGTGGAAGGGACTCCACCCTCATGTCTCTCTGGAGCATCCATAAAGACTGCTATGTGCTTGGGTGTTAAAGTACACTATCTCCTGATCCAGTAAGCTGGAAAATACTACTATCCACATTTTATCACTCAGGAACTGAAAGTATAGATAGGTTAAGGTGATTGCCAAAATCAAATTCATCATAAATCTGTAGCAAAGCAAGAGCCCTTATTACTTATTCAGTTTACTTCTAATACCTAGAAATCCCTATTAAGTTATCAACATTACCAAAAAGATATAAATTTAGATTTTGGTAATGGTAAACTTTTTTACCCTCTTGTTAATATTAAAAGCTAATTATTAAAATATATATATATTTCTGAATTCTCCATCTCCCTGGAAGTAGTAAAGTACATCTCCATACCTGTTCATATACTTGAACCATAGATCCTGCTAGCTGATGTATTTTTGGTAAAGAACCCCAAATAGGGTGATTCTTTAGGTTTTTCTGTACTACAGGTTCCAGGTAGGCACTATAAATAGTTTGCAGTTGGTCTCTCTCTGGATAGCTACAAAGCAAAAAAAGGAATTCTTATGGACTATCATTCTTAATTTCTCTATTAAAATGATTCAAAGTTATACTGACAATTACTGAGAAATTTCAATGAGTAAGACTTCCATCTAGCAGCTAAGTAACACGACTGTTTTACTGTAATAGGCCACCATCAGAAAGCTTGTAATCACTTCCCAATGTGTTCAAACTTAAAAAAAAAAAAAAAAA
>VXAV01005767.1:74308-89201 GCA_013399715.1 Alectura lathami | reverse complement strand
AGGAAGTGTTTGCAGGTTACTGAAGTTATCAGCTGTTAGATTTTCAGGTTTTTTCAGCTGATACAGCATTAGCTGTCCACTGTCAGTGTCATAATATGTGTCCAGGGGCCTCCTTGGATCTGGTGGAGATTCTTGTGCCCAAGCGAAGACCTTCAAAAAAAGTAAGTATAAAGATTCAGTTAAATACACGCCCCTAATGGCAAGGCCTGCTGTTTCAACTGCATAAAAAGAACGTTCAGAGTAATCTTGTAAAATCAAGCATTTAGCTCCTTCATTTTATTATTTTAAGGATTGCTTTGAAACCAAATTCAATCATGCTATGTGTACACTTTATGATGAAGTCCTCAATTAAACAGTAACATATTAATCTTCTACCTTTTTTTTTTTTTTTGAAATATAAAGAAACATAGGCTGAAAGATCAAAGAACATAAAACAAAACTGTATTTAGCACACTTTTACATAAGTTCTTCTTTCCAATATAGGTAACTTTTGTAATAATCATCATGAGAACAAGATATCTCATTCCTCTGCACTAAGATCCAGAATTACCTCTTTTGCAAATTCTAGCCGTGACCTCATGTTGAGATTGCCACCAAGACCTCGTAGCAAATTAATGATGAACTGTCCACGATCAGTACACCCACGAAGATGAGACAGTCCATTCATCACAGTTCCAACTAAACTTGTTTCCACCACAAAGTCATTCTGTAAATTCAAAGTTGTAGCACATTTAAGCATACTCATAATAATAAATGTGACGTATTGCTAGCAGAGTATTACTCATTGTCCTTTGACCCTTCCATTTGATGTGAAATTATTTTAAAACATTGATTTGAAAGCTTTGATCTTGTATTTAAATCCATATTTAATTATGTATTGATATAATTTAGAATCAGAACTTCTCTTAGGTATTTTGACCAATGTAACTACATGCCGGAAATCCCTCTCATTAATGGATTATTTATGGATTTTGCTCTTTAGCACCAAAGGATGATGCTCAGATCAGTGTCATGGCTTTTCCTTAGTATCCAGCTGAAGATACTTTAAAAGTAAAAAAATATCCATAGGAGAAAGAACCAAGAGGTGAAATAATATTAAAAGCACAAGAGGACTGTCTATGCTCCCCAAGGCGAGGTAATGCAGATGTCCCAAATACTGGTTTAGTGGCCACTGCAGTGGGTATTTCTCCCAAATAATATTGTGTGCAACACACAACACTCTATTAATGCGAACGCATCTCCTTCAGAAGAAAAGAAGGTAGGGAAGGATATAGACTTCTCAGGAAAAATATAACACATACAGAAAAATTATCCTGGTGCACCACAGAATGCAGACAAGGTACAAGGTTTTGGACCAAATCAAATTAAATATATCTGTAAGGAAAATCCTTTCTACACTGTAATTTCAAAACCCCTTTCAGTTAAGGTTTTGAGTAGAATTTATGGAGCAAAAGTTAAGATCCAGGACAGGTTAGTGGGAGCTGTGAAAATTTAGCATTCTGAACAGACTATTTGTTTAGACATCCCTCTATCAATCTTTTTAGGTGTCTAGCTTTAAATTTCACCTCCAACCATTATAAGCTCTGTTTTATAACATGCAATGTTTCAAATTTTAGCTTTTTTTATTTTGTTATAGACAAGTTTAGAAAGAACAGGTTTTGCACTTTCTCATTTTTTAGCTTAGACATTCAGATATTTCAGATCTTTGAAAAATACACAAAAAAAATGTCTGGTAAGGAAAAAGTTTTACAGGAAGACACTAATTTAATCAGTTTAAAGTGCATTAAATGTTTCTAAACTTTAAACTGTCATCAGGTTTTAGACACTCACAGGGACTAGAACTGTTCCAGTAAGATATGAATAAAGATAAAAAAGCATTGTGATTTTTTTTTTAATTTAAAAATCACTATGAATATCTTCAGTGTAAAGCTGGAAAAATGTATCACCTTAACAGAAGCTGAAAATTGATCAAATATTCAGTTACCAACCTGCTTGACAACCCAGTTTAAAGCCTTTTCAAAATAGTCCCCAATCCAATTTTCCAGGTTGTATCTGTACTCTTCAGGCTGCCTTTTTAGCCAAGACTTTATCAGAGAATTAAGATCTGTATCTTCATCACTAAGTCGAAGTAAAACAAAACAAGATTCAAACAAACATTAGATACCTGCATCTTCACATAAATGGGCTCAAACAGAAAAAAAAAAAATCTAGGAAAAGTTCAGGGAAAGACTTTAACACAAGAATTTTTAACCACTATTTTGGCTCTCTTATGGTCACACACAAGTAAGTAAAACAGCATGTCTCTTTCAAACAGTAGGGGATATATTACCAGAAGGTTGTAACAGGACAGCTTAGAAGGGACATGTACCCTAAAGCAAATTCTCCCAGCGATCTGTTTTTCAAGCGTACACAAGGAATTCAATCACTCCCATACAACTTCGACTACCCGTATGGAAAAACCAAAAACAGTTGCTTACTTTAGGAGTATACAATACTCTGTGACTTACCTCAGAAAGATCATTCCCATTCGAGATATTGTAGCAGGTGAGGCACAGCTAAGGTCATGAGTTTCAAATATGAAGTTGACATTCGAGCCAAACTGAATTCTTTCTCCACTGGGCATAGTCAACAATCTGTTGTCATCCAAAACAGAATTCAAGGATTCAATCCATTCAGGATCAATATCTCCATCACAAATTATCCACGAAGTAGTATCTATTCCCAGACACAAAAATAAAATATCAAACCCAAGAAAATACTTGAAGAATATAACCCTTGACTATTTTAACATTGTTTCTTACTCTTCCTTCATGGTAACTTCAATATAAGCTGTGTAAGGACATTCTTCACATTTTATCTTCCAATGTCTATTCTTGCTTTCTTATCAGAAATAACATAAGGTGCCTACCAGTGTTCTTCACCAGTGACTGTCACCAGAAGCTTTCCTTACCTTATGTTATCCACAAATTAATAATAACATATAGTAAAAATGTGAGAATAAACAATTTCAGTAAGTTAAGCACAACAGTACATCTGTTCTCTCATAAACATACCGTGGGGTTCCCGTACCACTTGTCGAGCGCTGTTTGTAAGCACGCCATCAGACCACTCTCTGGTGTCCGTGTCAATATGGCCCAGCAACTGATGACGAGGCATAGCTTTGGGATTCACAGTGTATTGTTTCACCACTTTGCCAGTTTTACCAAGTGCTGTCTTTAACATTCGCCAAAGCGTTGATTTTCCTGCACCACTTGGGCCTACAATAACTACGCCCATTCTTTGACGCAGTTGTTCATACAATTCCAAAGCCTTCTTGACCTAGATCATAAAAAGAAAGGCTAGGTGAAGTGGTAGGAATAAGCCAATCACATTCTTTTTTCATGTTTTTCCAATTTACTTTGCATGCAGTCACTTTGTTTCTATCTCTTTGAAATAATAGGTATTTAGAGGAGCAGTTAAAATTTGGATACAAAAGAGGAGCAAGAAACTTATTCTGCACATTAGAAGAACTTCACTGAATTACTAACATGAAGGTATCAGACCTCTTCCTGAAAAATGAATGAAGATCTGGTCACAAAACTTTGGCTAGCTCAAAAAATAAATAATATACCTGAGATACAGAATTGCTTGATAAAAACAAATGTTTATATATTTAATTATTTCGTTGTCCAAAACGTTCATAGGAATTTGCATATGTATTTGCATGTGATACACAGCTGTGTATCACATGCTCACATCTTAAGTTTCCTTGCACTATTCAATTACAATTCAATTGTAATTGAATGAAATTCACATGATCAATTTCCCATGCTTTGGCCATACACACCTGTTTTTATACTGATCATCACAATCTAACTTGCAGCTATTTTCTTCACTTTTTTTTTATAAAAGATTTCATTCAAAAGTAGAAGGAAATTAGTCAAATGTAACATTCATTAGTGCTAATTAAGAATAATTAGTTTTGTTTTGCTGCTGTACTTGATGTTTACCTGAGTGTTTACAATTTCCAAGTGTGCCTCTTCATAGACTTCTTGTAAAGCTGCAGTTAATTTCACATACTCCACATCTTTGAAGCCAATGCCAGGGAAGACATCTTTAACCAGTGCATCAAATCGTGCACTGTCTGCAAACGTAAGTTTTGACATGGTATTAAGCCGCAAAGCTTGAACCACCAAGTGACTTTCATTAACTGGAAATAAAAACAAAGAAGCCAGATTGATTTCAGTTCTTTTTTTTCCTGGCTTTATCAGTGCTTGAACCCATACTGCTGAGACGTTGAAAGTGGAATCACAGGGGACGCTACAATCCAGTCTTTGTAACGCCCAGTCTGGGAGTATCACACATGCTGACAACTGCATTCCGTACGACATGAGATGGTTCTGATGCTGCCTAGATATTACACAACAGCATAATTGATTAAAGCAGGAGTAAGAGTAGCAGTGTACAATAACCTTCTTGTGCTCACGTAAGAAATGAAAGACTTTCCTTTGCCAGAGGCAATTTGAAGTCTGAATCCTCTGGCAGATCGAAACTTAAGTCAGTTACAAATAGTTTACCATTGTCATGGTATTTGTAATGCCAAGATTTGTAAACTAAGGCTCTCTCTAAAAACTGTCAGTATAGTCTGGACAGACATATTCTGTTGAAGACATCAACTATGGCTTCTTGTTCACTGAAGTAATAAAATGCTCATCCACCCTACACTCTTAATTCCCACACATTTAACATCTAAACAAAAAGAAAACATGAAAGATAATCTAAAAAAAATACACAGTGCTCCAGTCAGTTACCTCTGTCTATCAATCTGTGCCCCAGTTTCAGCCGGGAAACAGTTTAGATAGAGAGAGAGATTATCATCATTACTGTTATTTCTCTCTTTCTTTTCTGTCTTAGTAAACAGTTTTTGTCTCAACCTACAAGTTCCACTTCTTTTTTTTCCAGTTCTCTCCCCCATCCCCCTGGGAATGAGCGAAAGGCTGTGTGGTGCTGAGCTGCTTGCTCGGTCAAACCATAACAGTGACAATTTTAGCAAACGTCAAATAGAATCAAAATGATGTGATGACTGATAAATAATGACAGCATCAGAGGATCTACACTCCTGACCTTAGCATGTGGAAACAACAGTCTTTGAGAATCATTTAGAATCATCTCAGAATAAATTCCTCTGTCTATATTCTTATGATACAGAAACTCAATCTAGAACATGACATCAGTCTTTTGTGACTGACAAAGAAGGACTTCCACAGGTGTTTTTTTTCTTTGCTAAGTAGCCTCTAGATCCAAGCCATGGCTTCTCAAAACTCCACTGAACAAGAACAATGTAGGGAATGATATCTGTACAATATCCCACATAATCAGAAGTCTGACATGGTCAATCTTACCTTCTTGCTTTGCTTCACTTTTCTTCAGCTGACGAAGAAGACTGCCACAGCCTCTCAGAACAGTCTTCAACGCTCGTAAACCCCAATCATAGTGCTGCTGTGGTGTCAGAAGCTCCCTAAATTTAAGAACAGCAATGTTCTAAAAAGTTTTAGGCAATGTTACTGGCCTTTGTAACTTTTTTCAGCCAATAACTATGCGCACAATATGGTTTGGGGCAAAAGAAAAGCAGATGAGTTTTTGTAGTGCTATCTGTAATGCATTTCAGAGGTATAAGAAACGGTACTCCAAAATTTTCAGAGGAAGTATAATTCAACAGATCATGTTTTTATTATTGTCCCTAAAACCTCTGGCAGTTCACAACTGTGTTCCCACTAACATGCATACTTATAACCAAATAGCACCTTGCATTTAAACTACTTCAGGAGTCAAAATACACAACACTTCATCATGCAGTCATATGTTTATGTCCATGTTTAATGAGGGTAACAGGGGAGCAGTACTTTGCCACCTTGAGATTTTGACTGCATTCCACCTGCTTTCATACCTGAACCTCCCAATATATTGCAGTATTTTTATTTTTAAAGTATTTTAAATTAGTCACTACAGAGATTTGCACAGCACACTCCTCAGATTTAGGGGCTTTACTGAACGCAGAAGTTCAGATGACTCCAAACCTGCAGTTTTCTGGCTATCTTTGTTTTTGACACATAGCTTTCTGCAACATCCATTTAATATAATGTTACAGAAAGTTAACAGAAATTAAACACGGATTGTATCCCTGCAGTCATTATTTGGCATATCTTAGACCAAGAAAAAACAAGATTTCGGTGAGATAGCCACAAGGATCAGTGCTACCTTCTACAAAGGTAGAAACATACTAATAAAAATATTTTTTTAAATATGCTTACCTTGCTAGATTAAAAATAGCCACTAACTTTCTACCAAGTGTTTTAGCATCCTTAAAGCCTTCTGAATACAAAATCACTTCTGCAATGAGTTCGTTGTCTGGATGAGTCATAGCAACTGGCCTAAAAAGTTGTTTGAGGTTATCAGGCAGTTTTTGTCTTCCTCCATAATCTTTCCCAGCAGGATTCATAGTAATAAAAATTCCAGAATTATGATCCATTTCAACCTAGCATTAGAAATGCAAATGCAACGGTACATTGTCATATGGAAGTACTGACAAATGTTGGTGTACTACATTTAGTTACGGTAACCAGTCTTTAAATTAGTGGGTACACAGTTAGGGTCTTCAAAGACTATTTTTATAAGAAAACCGTAAGTAAGTTTTGTTGTACCTTTTTGCCAAGCAATTCACATGAAGGACTATGTTTCTTCAAAGCATGTTGAATTGTCTGAATTTGCATGGACACTGCAGACAACACAGCTTCCTCAAGTCTATTAAATTCATCAAAACAGCCCCACGCTCCACATTTCACCAAGCCCACAAATATGCGCCCCATCGACTTCACATCAATGCCCTTAAAATTAAAATGAGTATTATCAAAATTCCAATAACAAGAAAGTAATGGAAGACTGTCTTCCCACATATTAAAAAAATGTCATTGTAAATAACCACAAATTTTTAAGTAACTGCCAAAAGGAAGCTGACAAACTATTATTTGTTGAATGTAATACTGCTCCATGAATCATAGAATGTCCTGAGATGGAAGGGACCCACAAGGATCATTGAGTCCAACTCCTGGCTTCACATAGCAAAACCCAAACCCGAGCCCTGTGTCTGAGAGCCGTGCCCAAATGCTCCTTGAGATCTGGCAGCTCAGGGCTATGCCCACTGCCCTGGGGAGCCTGTTCCATGCTCACCACCCTCTGGTGCAGAACCTTTTCCTCACCCCCAGCCTCACCCTCCCCTGACGCAGCTCCATGCCGTTCCCTCGGGCCCTGTCACTGTCCCCAGAGAGCAGAGCTCAGCGCCTGCCCCTCCGCTCCCCCGTGAGGGAGCTGTAGGCCGCCATGAGGCCTCCCCTCAGCCTCCTCTGCTCTGGGCTCAGCAAACCGAGGGACCTCAGCTGCTGCTCACATACCTTGCCCTCCAGACCCTTCCCCATCTCCACAGCCCTCCTTTGGATGCTTCATGTCCTCCTTACACTGTGGCACCCAAACCTGCCTCCAGTGCTCGAAGTGAGGCCGCAGAGGGAGAGCAGAGCTGGACGATCCCTTCCCTTGCCCGAAATATGTGGATATACATTTCCTAAATGATGTAGAACTATACTCACCTCATCACAATTAAAGACTAATACTTGTCTTCCAAGAAGTCCACCCAAGGCCTTTACTGATTCCGTCTTTCCAGTTCCAGCTGGACCATAGGGATTTCCTCCAAGGCCCATCTTCATAGCCTGAGTAAGAGTTAGGTAACACTTATCTGTCAATGGCGTATAAACAAGTTTAGGGGAATTACCCTGCAGAGAGAAAAGAAATCATATGGTTTAGTACACAGAAACCAGTTAAGATGCAATTTCATTAATTACTCTCCTAAATTAATAAATTTGAAAAAAGATGATAACACAATGACTAAGATTATTATCTCTTTAAGTATATGAATTTGTCCTGATTTTTTAGAATGACAGAAAATATCTTTAGAAGGCAATGAAAAAAACTGTCATATCAGATGAATCTGCACACATCTTAGAAAATAACAGGTGACACTGTAGCTGCTTTCCATACAACCATTACATTTATGCCATCAGAATCAAGAACTAGAGATAATTACCTTACCTTTTAGTATTTTCTGTGAAATAGCACACTAAGGACACAACAAAGTTGAAAAACAATGGCAACAGTTGGAAGGCAACTAGCAGCATGTGATAAATGAGGTAAATATGTTTGATAAATATTTAAAAGCCACCAGGCGGAAATTAAAAATACCATACCTGATATTCGTAAGTATACTGCAGTTCAGCATCTACCATCTGAACGTAACATTTTTGGTCTTTCATATAAAATCTCAACTGTTTCTTCCAAGCCCAGTCTTCTGCACTGCGAATCTGAGCTTGATTTAGCTGCTTCACCAAATCAATGTTATGAATAATATCAAGAATCAAAGCTTTAAGCTTGAGCTCAAGGATTCCTGATTCTGCAAACAACCACAAAAAAGAAGAAAATTAACAACGTTAGCCATTCTGAAGTTCCTGGGTTGCTTTCTATTATCTGATTTTACTCAGATCTTGTTTAAATTATATATAGAAAGATTATTTATTAATCAGCATAAAATGAGATCTTGACAGAGGTAGCAAATAATCATGTATTTTCACACACTAGAAAGACAGCTGACTAGACAAATCCATGAGGTTCTGTCTGCCTCTACACTCCAGAGTGAAATAGAGGCTTTTCCAAATGGGGTTTATTCCAAACGTGTTTACAGCTATATCCACTTGAGTAATAAGTGAGGCACAAATTGTTAAGTGGTATGATGAACACCTGAAAACATACTGTATACGTTCTGTGGATTTTACCTCAGAAGAGAGGGAGAAAGGGGGCGGGGGACCCTCTCTATATGCAGCTATTTTCATTTTATATACAGCTATGTAGAGACATATAGATTAGATACATGAATTATTTTAAGTTTGCAAACATAAATGCTCCAAGATAGTTTTTAATCTAAATAAAAATTTGTTGCTCACTGAAATATTAAATACACTAATCATGGGAATAAGTTCTCTTCCTATTTAAATAAAGGGAATGTTAAACACTACACAACCATAAAGTCATTGTGAGGTGTGACATACTAGAGCTCATTTTTGTACCTGTACTGCCAGTATCTTCCACACTAGTATCAATGCCAGTATAATGTTCCAGTTTAGCCATGAGTTCTAATTCCAGTTGTTGTAGATTATGGTCTTTGATAGCCCTTTCAACATCTTCAGTGAACTGAATTTGTTCCGCCAAGGAAAGAATCTTTGGAAGAAAAAGTTGAACTTACATTTTATAAATACAGAAAGACAAATGAAAAAAGTTTTTCAATTCATTTACAATTGGTCATTATGAAAATATTATCAATGTCTAACGTATTTTATGGTATTTTTAAATGAAGCCATGCTTCATTGCTATGCTCTTTAAAACACATACTTTTTTTTTTTTTTTTTAAAAAAAAGACAAAATTTAGCAAAAATTCGCAATGTACAAATAATGTACCAAAACAGTACATTATCTGTTCTACATGTGGTACCACAACTGTTGAAAGCACCTTTTCCAATTAACTCATGTGTAATACAGAAACTATCAGGTTTTAGGCACACTGAGCCCATAGTCAACAGGCTCAGGAGCACCTCTGAGTTTTTGTGCTACTGATCTGCTAGCACAGTATTTGGCATTCTGGTTTCTATTTGGTACTTACGCCTTAAGTACTTTCAGGTCACTGCAAAAGCACTGTGAAAGCTTTGAAGGTTCAGTCAAACTTGGAATCAGAAAGAAATATAACAAAAAAATTCACCAATTATACTAATCTGATGATTTGTAAAAATAACTAAGCTATTTGTGCTGCTGATCCCAACTGCATAAATCAATTTCATTTTCATTACTATTTCTATTTATAGGGGCAATCTTCAGATTTAATCACATTGAAAAAGTGTTCTTTCAATGTTACAAAGTCTTAGCAGCCCCACATCTAATGTTCACTACCAACTAAGGTCAAGATTTACATCAGATGTAATGAATTGCATGTTAGATCAGGTGCCACATAAAGACTTCAGTATTTCAAATGTTTGCGTAAGAGTTATAAGAAAGCACATTTTAAAGAATTGTTCCGTACTAAATAAAGAGGATTTGTTTAGAGTTTTCTTCCAAATTCCTATGTGCACTTCTTTGTGAGCCTTTAAAGATAATTTATTTGGTATATCTAAGACAACACAGCAGTGCTACTGGATCATCAACTACCTGGGAAGGAAAGAGTGATGGATCAACTGAACCTTGTGATTTTTTTCCAGCATCAATGCAGTCGAGTAACATCTTTTTCAGGGTTTCCTTCATCTCCAAAGCCAAGCTGTTTAGCCACACCTGACAAAAACATGAAAAAACTTCAGCTACATTACAAATCAACTTCTCAAAAATTACCGGAAATACATTTGGATATGATTTTCTTACCTCCACATCATTTGACAGAAGAACTTTATTTCTAAGTGGGACAGTTTCTCCTTCTACTGACTTCATGGCCACTATGTATTTAAATTCTTCATCAAAGCTCACACTATGGATGCCTATTAATCAGAAAATGACAATGAAGTCATACCTTCTTAGAATCTTACACATTAATCCCTCAGTGTCTAGTAGCTGAAAGGGAGAAAAAATATCTGCAACAGATTATTGTCTGAAACAGAGACTTATTTCTAAATAAGTACATTTCACCAATGAAGACTAAGGCATTACCAGCAAACAGTTTCTTCAGATGAGACTGGATAACCGAAGGATTTGTGGATTGTCCTAAAATTTCTAATAAATCATCGTCTCCAATGAAATAGAATCTTGGAAATGCTGAGCGCTTTTCCTGTATAAAAACAAAAGAATTTATTATTTATTTCAATTCAAGCTGTCTTTATAGAAAACTTTACTAATGTCAGTTGTACCTCCAAAAACTCATTCAAAGATCTCTGACATCTCTGAAGCTGATCAAGTATGGCAATTAAGGTATTTCTTATTCCTGTCCGGGCATTCAGTGAAGTTATTCTATTATCCCTTTTGATATCTGACAAAACAGACCTTAACAGGGAAAAAAAAAAAAAAAAAAGTANNNAAAAAGGGAAAAAAAAAAAAAAAAGTAATAATTAATAACAATACCATTACAGTTTTAATCTGAATATGATCCATTGGTAGTTTTTTGAGTAAAAATTAAAGCACGGGTAAGCTGTATAAATACCTGATATGTAACTTTCTGTTTTCAGTATCTATGATGAAGCATTTCAGAACTTACATCAACTAATGTCCAACACATCAACAGTTTGTTGTTATAAATTCTCCATCCAAAACGAAGAAATTTAAATTCTTGACTTTTATCACTTTCTAAGATGTCATTTCAGTTGAAATCAAGACAGATAATGGTACATAGCTTTCTACATCTCTGAAATCTCTTCCCTATTTATCTCCATGACTTGTTTGGAACAAACAAGCCATCTGTTTCAGCTGGAAGTCCATCTGGGTACTTTCTTAGCGAACACAGAACTTGTCTTCAGCAAGAAATGACTCTTGAAATACAATTACATAACTTCTGCTTCAGTTCATAAGACCAGTCTTGGTAGCATTCCTTGTTCAAGACCTTTATCATTCCATGTGATTACCTGCTGCACGTGTACTCCACTAAACAAAATGTATGTGTTGCCCACCCTGTTTAGACCTATGCACTGCCATGAATCTGTATCTCCTGAATTCCTGTGGCTGATTTTCATTTTCAAACATATTACAGCTGTTCCTTATATTTTCACCAAGAAGAATATTGTAGCATACACAAGTCAAAGATACTACAGAAAATGTTGCATTCCATATCACTAACCTAAAATCTTCATCAACTCTGGTAAAACGTGCATGTTCTCTGGGCAGAGCTCCACGGCCGAATATGGGTTCTAAATAGACCCATTTCCTCTGAATTAGGTTTAAATTCTGCAAAAACTCATCCAACTCGGCGAGCTTTTTTTCCCAGATGGACACTTTATCTTCGAAACCTTTGTAATATGAAGAGTCTTTGAGGGACTGTAGAAGGCAGCGATGATCTCCAACCTGGCTGACTATGTCTTTCCAGTCTTTAATAAGCCTGATAGTCTTGCCCTGGCTGTCTTCATAATCCGTCAACGTAAAGACAGCTCCAACGCCCCAGAGTTCAAGCTCACGTAATGCTTCCCTGATTGTAACTTCACCTTGGGCCCGACAATTCAAATCCTATTTCAAAGCAGAAATGCATTTCCTTTGAAATTACAGAGCTTGCAATAAACTTTTAATTCAAGAATAAAAGCTAAATTCTATATCTATAATAAGACAAAAATACATATAAGCATACAAAACAAGATATTCTACGGAAAGATGCTGTCGCATTTACCAAAGAACACTATATGAAACATAATAATACTGTACCTTTACATGTCATAATTCATACCTTCAGTTCTGTTGCTTTTTCTACAATGGCATCAGTCACTTTAAGCAGGTCTCCAAACAGCAAACCCTCCAGCGTAGTGCCTCGGGGAAGACCCAGAAGACGAAAGAGATCCAGCCAATGGTCTGGAGAAAGGTGTTCTCCTCTGATATATTTTAGGAGTGGAATTATCATCTATGGGAAAGATTCATGTGAATCTACCTGGTCTTTATGTAAATTGTATCTGTTTGTTTACGGAGTGAGATGCTATTCAAACAAAACAAAAATTAACATTTTTAAACTAAAGCACTTCCTGGATTTAAAAACTTCAATTCCTGAATTTAATATTTAAAAATTTTCTAGGAAAAACTCACTGCAAAGTGTGCATTTATGTAAATTGCAATGGCCCTCCTATTCACTGTAAGAAACTAAAAGGTTCTCATAAATACTTGAGATATTCAAAACAGTACCACGAGATATTTTCTTAAATTGTAATTTTTTTTTGTAAGAATTGAACAATGAGCAACATAATGAAGTACACCATCCAATAATACCAGACCACTTTTCACTTGATACACCTTTTTATACTTCACATCTTACTTTATATTTGTCCACTTCTTTTTGCAACTTTACTGTCATTACAGTGTGTTCTTCCATCTTCCTGATTTTGTCATGCCAGTTAAATAAAAATTCTTCAAATAGGTATGTTTTACTCCTGCATCAAAATCAAACACAGAAAAGGTCGTAACAACACAGTGCTATAACCACGCATACGTGTCCATGAAAAATAAAGTAGCAAAATCATACCTAAAAGTAATCCAATCTTCTTTGGCTTTCTCCTGAAAACCTTGATAAAACTCTTCATACAATGCCCAGACTTCTGAACAACACTTAATATCTTGACATACAACTTTTGACAACGAGAAGTCAGGCTCTTCCAATTTAAAATGACGGCATTCTTCGCTGAATAAAAAGATCATTGCGTTATACGCTACGTTATTCCATTACACATTAATGGTTTAAGAGAACACGTCAGAAGAGCAATCATATTAAAATAACCCTCCATTTTTAAGAAAAGCCATTGGCTTAACTGAAGAAAATTTTTGTAAACTGCAACTTCATTATAGGCTCCTTCCCAAGCAGAAATAATAAAGGAATAAAAGGGATAACTGTCTTACACAGTGATCTTCTCCATGTTCACAGTTATTTTCCATAAACTTCCACTTCTTTACTTAGGAAACGAATTACTTTGTGCTTCCCAAAAATAAGGCTTGAAAGAAAATAAGTCTGAATTGACTGTTTTTTTCTTTTAGGTAGAAAGAACATGCTAATTTTATTTACTACCATATTTAAGTGCCAAGCTAAGAACTGAAGTAGAAAACCTTGTCTACTCAGGATATGTAATAATGAGCTTACTGAAAGTAGGCACCAGTGGAAAAATTCTTTCCTTCTCCACAACAGTCTATCAGATACAACACTTACTCAAGAAACGAGAGGTGAGCTCTAGCCCACTTAAGTTACAAAAGGACTGAAATAATAACTCCCCCTTCTTGGGCCAATATGACACATTTTTCTCTTAGTGAGGCATTTAGAAGTCAGAATCAAGCCTTTAGTTTACACATTCATTTACTTGGAATGCTAAGAGACTCCTTGAACTTTTCATCTCAAAAAAACTTCAGCTCAAGAAATTCATGTTATCTAAAATGTACACAAAGAACCTTGAAAAAATAAGGAAAAATGCATGACATGACAAGAATTGAATTACCTATATTATCTGTTGTGATAAAATTTAATATTTTCTGAGATACTACTACTACAAAAGATCCATACATTAATTACAAGAATATATAGGGAAATAAACATACATGAGTTTCTCCTTCATGGTTTCAAGTTCATCAAATTCTTCTTTTTTTTCCTTTATGATCTGAGCACTTTTCTCAAGCTCATCCTGATCACCTGTTTCAATCACATCATCGCTTGGCTTTAGCTGATCCCAACGAGCTTTAAATTTTTCCAGATCTTGGAGATACACATTAATACGTGACATCACATTGCCCTTCATTATTTCAATCTGTAAAGTGTTCAGAATGAAATTCCTTTAACGGTTCATAACTACAACTAATATCCAATCAAAATCAAAGTAACCACGTTGTTCCAACTTCTTCTGTAATACCCTAAGAAATAGTTCAATTTTATTCTGGTTTCATTTCAAAATAGGGGTACCAACTTTTTAGGCTGGTATTCAAGACCTATTTATTTAGCCTACGCTACCTACTTAGCCCACACATAGAAACATTCCTGTATTTGTACGGCAGATTGATATCTTCAGTAGCACTACAAATGAGTTCAGCAATTTGTCAACAGACGAGCAATTGCAGGACTGCACAGAGTTTAGCCATGCTGAGCGAAAAAAAAAAAAAAAAAAAAAAAAACATCTGA
>VXAV01005767.1:36468-53122 GCA_013399715.1 Alectura lathami | reverse complement strand
CCGCGGCTCCGGTGCCCCGGGGGGCGCGGGCCCGGCGGAGGAGCGCTGCGGAGCTGCCCGCGTTCCCTGCGGGTTCTGCCGGGTGCGGCAGCGGGTTCGGCCCCAGCGCTGTGCTCTTACTCGTGCCAAGCGCACGCCTGGTGCAGGCTGCTCTCCTCGCCGGTGAGGTTGCCGGTTCGCGGAGTGCCCCTGTTAAACGGCCTGGTTTTTCTTTTTTGCAGTGGAATGGATGGAGAGGTCAGCATGCTCCAAAGCCAAATGAAGGAAGTTTTCGTTGATAAATGCAGGGGTCTGAATGATCTTGAAGGGTCTGGTTGAATAACATGCAAAAAGAGACCACGTATGTCGTGGTACCTGAAAATGGCCATAGAATGGTACAGCTCTGCTGTAGTCACGTGGGATGCTCCTGCATTCCTAAGGAACTGTATTCCCTCTCCCTCTATTAGAACTTTTCAAGAGTAATAGCAAAACGGTGGTTACAACAAACATCCTGAGGACATCGGAATACAAAAGACTTACGAAATCCGTGCTACGGGAATGGCTATTGCAAGACGCTGTGGCATTTGCCCTACCTCATAGGCTAACCAAAGTTAGCTTAGAAGCACCCCGGCTTTTATTTTGTGAGGACTCTCCACTGTGGATAACTGTTCTGGGGGTCACTTAGTGGTTGTTAGTGATCTTTTAGTTTCAGTCTAAATTTATTCACAGCCTCATAACCATTTGTATGCTAGTGTTATCATAAAATAAAAACCCCAGGTTGGAAGGCCCCACAAGGATTTTTGAGTCAGCCTTTACCTAATAATTCTTTCTCATGGTTCTGCCTCCTAGTGTATTCGGAGTGAGCATGTGTTCTTTAATGCTTCACTTTGTTAAATTAAGCTAAATTCTTCTGGCTTGTAAGACAGATTTTCAGTTTCCTTGCCCATCATAGCCCTTCTCTGCAGCTGTTCAGTTTCAGTTCTTCTTGAACACGACCAAAATTTCATTCTTAATTTCTTTTAACTTGAAAAAAATCCTTTGAAAGCTGCTTGTAAACAGAAAGCTCGACAAGAAAGTAGTAATCACTTTGTAGTTTTTGCTAAATTATTAAATGAAAGTTTGGATTAGTTGGTCACAAAATGGTGAAGGTATGAGCATTTTTAAGGTAGCATTCAAATGTAGCAATATATTGTTCATATTCTTCAATAAAACTTGTAATTGGAAATAGATATACGTTAATCTGGATAAAACCAACAAGCAATAGTATGGCTCTTCTTCCTAGCGACGTGTGCTGCTAATGGCGTTTTAATGGATGTTTGTATACAGAATATATTCAACTGTGGCTTTCAGAACGTAAGGCTTCATCTTTGGAAGCACTGCTTTTTCTCCTAGTGAAGGTTAAAGCAATACATAGGAGATGAAGTTGTTCTGCATCTCTTAGAACTGAGGCATTCTTCCCCTGTTTAGCGTTTTTCATTTCAAAATTGCAGCATATTGCTTTTCTGGTATGCGTACCGAACAGCTGTAGAATTTAGAGATTTCGTTACATGCTTCATGTAAACAAACTGACCGAGTTTTCTTCCCAGCTTTGGGTGCCTACTTATAAATAGCCTGGCTTTTAAATATGTCAAAGTCTGCAGCTTCTGTTGACCTAAATTGGATCTGTGCGTGTTCAGCACCCTTGATTGAAGATCGTGGTGCTTATTAGAGAGCTGACACTGAATGTCTGTGCATGTACATACCAGTAGGTAAGGCATTGGAGTTAGAGAGCAGTGATGTTTTGACCATCTGCATGTGAGTTCTTGGTTTCTTCTGTGAGGTAACAGCATCTTGGCATTTCAGGAAAAGTAATAGTTACAGTAAACCAGACTGTGAGCAGGTTGCGTTTCAAGGTAATTTCTTCTTCCAACAAATGTTGCAATAGGATGACAGGCAGTTGCCCCGTGAATTCGGCTTTTTTATATGTATTGACTTCATGAAGCAGTTTACCTAGTTTGAGCTAAAAATGAGCAGTTAGGATTTAACTGATTTCCCTTTTCTCATATTAAAGTAACACTTTCTGTTTCTATAAGCTATTGCAGATCACAAGCCGCTGGTAAAGTAATAAGTGGAGAGGAACATTTTTCAAGCAAGAAGTGCCTAGCTTGGTTTTATGAATATGCAGGTAATGTGTAATGATATTAAAAATAAAACTGTTTTGTGTAAAACAAATTAATACATCAAAGGTTATTTGCGTTTTGTTTTGTCTTCATGGAGACATGAGTATGTCCATATTCACTTTCTTATAAAATGCACTTGAATTCGTCTGGCTTTTACTAACAAATTCTCAGCGTTTATTCTTTTGTATTCTCTTCTTTACTCTGTGCTTTATAATTGGCCATGATGTTCTTCAAAATAACCGGTATTGCACAAAGTGTTGAACTGGGTGATTCTACTGCTGATTAGAAAAGGACAGGTAGAAGTCAGGACAGTGAGAGTTTAGGTAAACGAACTTCTACCTAATCTTGTTTATGATCAAATTGGAACAATAATATTTCATGACTGAAGTGTCATGCTTGCAGTTTTTGCAAAAAAAAAAAGGTTGATAGATGCATGTACTGTTGTTGCTGAGGGTCTGTTCTAACAAGTTAGACATCATAAATAACAAATGTCTGATTCAGAAGTGTTAGAAGGAGCCTCTTGCAAATAAATGAAGTTGCTACCCAAGTAGTAGCTGCTTCAGTAAGTGTCCAGTGTATATCATAGCATTTATTAAACTACTATTGAAATTTATTTACTAATTATATGGCTAGAAATGCTGGATCTGTAAACTATTATCAGCTTCTTTTCTTGTCTAGTCACTAGCTGAAGTCCATCATAACTAATCCATGATTAAAACTCATATTGAGAACTGGCCAATAATGAAATGAGCTGGTGGTTTATCTGCCAGGGGCTGGTTTGGATATATGAATCAGAACTGATATCTTGCTGGCAGACTTTCCAGAGCAATGAACTACTCTCGATTCTAGTAATCTGCTTTTTGATTCAGATTTGAGGTGTACTGTTTTGGAATTAAGTCTTTTGTGGGGAAATTTTCCTCTTGGTTCTATTGATTTTTCTTTTTATATGCAAGTAACTCAGATGCCTTTAATTTTAATCTTTTAAGGCCTATAAGTTTTGTTATTGAATCAAGAATTGAATGTAGGGAATTACTCTTGTTAGTTACCCAATAATCTAAACATGCCATATCTTGTAGCTCTTCATAATTTAAACTTCCAGGCTGTTTAACATATTCCAGTAGTATTTTGCCTTGCTTAGCAAAGTAAAATTTTTTTGCAGCATTTTTGAAGAGGCGAAAGTTAAATTACGTTGTCCAAACTCTTAAAAAGAACTCTACTTAGACTAACAGCAGCAGATAGAGATGAAGGGCAGATGGATATAGTCAAGGAGGAAAAAACAGGGCTGTTCTAAGTAGCAACATTTAACAGAATATGTGAGGTGGTATTTTGTTTGGGAACATGCAGCCTTTACCTTCTATGTGGGCTGATCTTCACTAAAAAAAATGTTGACACAATAACCCAAAATGTATCAAAATAGCGTGTCAACAAGGATCGTGATAATATTTGGTTGCCCAGAAGGAGTAATTTTGGAACAGGCTTAGCAGAAATAATTGAAAGCAGAGGGATTCAGATAAACGCTACGTTTTACAGTGTGTCCATATGTGCTCTTTAAATATGCTGCATTGCTGCTTTTTGGAGGCATTCTTTGCAGTAAAAGGAAAAATAACATCACACTAGTCGTTCTGGTCCTCATCAAGTTATTTTCATTGTAGTCAGACTTTGTTTGCTTTATGTGTGGTTAACACACCTCGCACTTTGCAAATTTATTGTTATCACTCTGCATGTATTACCTAGTTTTATAAAAGTTAAACTTGCATTATTATAAGATTCATCCTCTGTGTTACTGAAAACCCATAATGATAACACCATTGAAAGAGTAATACCAGTAACTCAGCCAGAACTAGGGGTTTTGTGTCAGTAAATTATCTGAAGAACGTTATTCATGGAGCAGGGATGCTCAGAGTTTAGCTGTGTTAACGTGGAGCTCAGTGGAGGTTATGAAAGCTGACACAGGCAAAATAAAATAGCTTCTGTGCTGTTCTGGGGAGGCAGTTCACAACAATTCTGTTTAAGCTTTGCTTTTAGTCCATACGGTTATATCATAGGTAATACACTTGTCTCCTTGTTGCAGCTGATATCATTAATGGTTCTAACACAAAAGCTACTTAATAGAGAAATTAAAAAATCTACTTAATGGAGTAATGAAAGGCTGAGAGAATTGGTACTCTCCAGCCTGGAGAAGACTGAGAGGGGATCTTATCAATGTTCACAAATATCTGAAGTGTGGGAGCCAAATGGATGGGGCCAGTGATGCCAATCAACAGGACAAGGAGCAAGGGGCAAAAAGTGGAGCACAGGAAGCTGCTTACAAACAGGAGGAATTTTTTTACTGTGAGGGTGGCGGAGCACTGGTGCACAGTAGTTGTAGAATCTCCTCTGGTGGTATTCAAAACCCACCTGCTTTATCAGGGGGTTGGACTAGATCTCCTGAGGTCCCTTCCAACCCCTGTGATTCAGTGTTTTTGAAGACAGCTTGTATAAAATGTAGTCTAATTCCTGTGTGTAACCCTCGCTAGGATGGAATTCAAATGTTACTTAAATTTCACTGAACATTACTTACATTGCAGTCTGGTTTCTTTTTGGTTTTGAAGGTCCTGATGAAGTTGTGGGGCCCGAAGGAATGGAAAAATTCTGTGAAGACATTGGTGTGGAGCCTGAAAATGTAGGTTTCTTCCAAAATAGTAATTACACTTTTACAAAGGAGTTGCTGGATTAGATTTAGTTCTCTTGATTTCAGTAAGCAAAGAGATGCATATCATCCTGCTTTTAGGAGCTGTTCTAAGATTTCAACTGAATACATCAACTGCGTATGGCTGTCTGGTTGTTTTGTTTTATTATAGTGATACATAGTTTAAATTTAGGGGGAAGATTGCACATGGCTGAATTATTAAATTATTAGGAAATAAAGCACAAGCATATACAGTTGCTGGAGTGTTTTGAATGCTTGAAATTCTCTTCATAGGTGTCTACAAACTAGTCTTTGCTTACAACTAACTCTTCTTTTTTTTTTTTTTTCTCCCCTTGTTTGTTTCCACCAGATTATTATGTTAGTTTTAGCCTGGAAGCTAGAGGCTGAAAGCATGGGATTTTTTACCAAGGAAGAATGGTTAAAGGGGATGACCTCATTACAGTAAGAGGGGTTTTGTTTGTTTTACATATCAAATTTGAACATTCTATTAAATTCTAGTTCCTGTAGCTTACTGAATCTTGCCGTCAGCTTCTTGTACATGGGCAATAAGACACAGAACCTCTTGGGTTTAGGTCTGGTCCCAGTCACCAACTGGAAGTACCTACTCTGTTTCATCACATTGTGAATCTGACGACTTCACTAAAAGTTTTGTCTAACCTTAATACAGGATTTGCTGGCTTATTATTATTAGAAAAAGGTATGTTAAAGTATCAGTCTAGTTATCAGACACGTGCTCATGGAGATCTCAGATGTGCTTATATCTCAGCACTGGCATTCTGAGAAGGCTGTTACTGGTACTTGAGCTGTATAAATGAGGACTATTTATGATAATCTTTTAGTTACTGTCATGTATTAGATACAGATCAGAAGCCATCCTTAATGCTTTGGTTAAATGACACTTTCTCAATTTATTTGTAAACTTCCCAAATCCTTCTATGAGTAGGAATTTTTGGTGAGATGATGTTCTGGCTAAAGAGCATGCTCTTTCATGAAACCAGTCAGCTTTTGGTGAGGCTTGGCTCAGCTGTTGTTTTGTTTGTTCTTCATAAACTTATGATACGTGAATGTTTTTAACGGTGACTTACGATACTGCATTCAATAAAATTGCATAAATTTTTAGATGCGGTGTGTAAATGAGTATAAATTAGTGATTTCTTTGAGGTAGTTTTATGTCCAACTGGAAAGCTTCAAAAGTCAGCCAGTCTAGCAGAAGGTAAGCAAGCACAGAAATACATAAAGTCCTGGTAGCACTTTGGAGCCAATACTGTAGACTTCATTTTTTTCTCTAATCTACGGTAGTTAAGAATTTTCATTTTAAGAATAGAGCTAGTCATGCTATACATTCAATGTGTTTAAGACAAAAAAGGTGTGCATTTTCATATAGACAGGCATGTAACTGGAGCACCTGCCTAAGCCTAAAACAATTGCTCAGGGAAAGCAAAACAATGCAGGCTGTAGACTAAGCATCTGGATAAAGCCGTGACACTCGTATGAAGGAATTGAAGACTCAATGACTTAAAAAGAGCACAAATTTGTAGACTTGTGGTGTTTTGTGCTTACTGGGAAGGGGGTTCATAATATAGGACACTGCAGGGGATGGGGAAATCTAGTTTCTTATGAAAAGTTTGACTGTTGGGCCAATAGTGGTATTACATTCTTGCAAATTTTACATGAAGAAATGATGTCAGAATGCATTAAAAGCCCAGTGTGTATTCTAAGTCTGATCTATATTACAGAATCCTTATTACATGGCATTCACTGTATTTTGAAATATAATTGCATGAACAGCACTGGGTGGAATTCAGCTCCAGACTAAGACACCTAAATGTGTGGCTTCTGCGCAAGAGCTGGATTTCTTAAGCTCTTACTGCAGTTTTTGGAGATCCATTAGGTGTGGTATGGAGCCTAAGGAGGTACTCAGTGTACACCAAGGCCTTGCAACTGGTCACCTGAATTTCTTTTACGGGTAGGTTGATTATTGCTCTGTGTATGGCAACACCTAAATTTACCAACTAGCTACGTTTAAATTAAACTAAAACTAAAAGTTTTAAATTAAAACTACCTACGTTAAAGCATTTGGGTGCCTGAATCTTGAAGTGACATTCCTTCTTTGAGGGTTTTTTTTGTTTAATGTGTGGTTTTGTAATACTCTGATGTTTCCCCTTTAGAGAGGAAGAGAAAAAGTAGTATGTGATACAGTATATGCTGACAAAATTAAGGTGGATCAAGCACTGAATGGCAGCTTATCAGACTTAAGTTCCAGAAGTGAGGATTCTAATATGTCATGTTGGTAGGGTGAATCCTGACCTTTACAGTGCATGAAGAGAGTGAATGGGCAAGATAATCTGTTGTCCTTTCCTCCCTTTAGAGGGCCAAATGATTGGCAGGAAGAGAGGGAACGACTTGTAGATGAAAAGACCATTCAAATTGCTTATATGCTGCCATTACTAGATGCTCTGCCATATGTTAGAAAGCATATGTGAATAGTTATGAAATAAGAAACATGAGAATTTTTCAGTAGGAGTTTCTGGATCATTATTCTCTCCACGTCAGTGATGCGTCACATGAACTCTACCTGAATCAAAAATGAAGATAGTACTGCTTCATGACACTAGTGTAAGTTTTGTGTTGGAAATACAATATAGGGATGTGAAGAGAACGCAGTAAGTTAATGTCTAGTTTGTTGTTCTTGGTGTAACTTTCTCTTATGCTGTTTTTCAGCAAAGCCAGCTCAAGAATCTGTATCTTTCTCTAGTCTCTGACCAGCGAATTGCTGTCAGTTCACTTGCTCTAATTAAAAGGGTGTCCTACTTTTAAAAAAAAAAAAAAGTCTTTTTTTCCTCAAGTTAGGAAATAGATTCTGACTGATGTCTGTCATTTTGTTTGTGGTGTGGACACAGGAATAGCTTTACCCATAAAAGATGAGTTTAAGAGTTTGAAAACTTAGTAGTGTGCTAGTGTGAAGAAAATCCCTGATTGGGTGTGGAAATGCCTTAAATGGCTTTTGAGGCATGTCTCTGCATCCGATCTCAGAGTGGTGCATGTTTGAATGTGTTGAGTTTAACTGCTGAGTTTTAAATAGATTGGCAGTAGCTCAGGAGTCTTGAGACATAATTATTAGCCCACTTTCATACCAATTTTGTTAAAGAAATTACTTTTGTGTTACAATATGCATCACAGAATAATTTGGGTTGGACGGAACCTTAAAGCCCATCCATTAGGAACCCCTGCCATGGGCTGGTTGCCACCCACTGGATCAGGCTGCCCAGGGCTCATCCAGCCTGGCCTTGAGCACCTCCAGGGATGGGGCATCCACAGCTTCTCTGGGCAGCCTGTGCCTCACCATCCTCAGTGAAAAAATTTCTTCCTAATGTGTAATCTAAATCTCCCCTCCTTCAGTTTTAAACCATTACCCCTTGTCCTTTCACTGTACTCCATGACCGAGAGTACCTCTCAGCTTTCCCTGCAGGCTCCCTGTAGGTACTGGAATGTTGTAATGCAATCTCCCCAGAGCCTTCTCTTCTCCAGGCTGAACAACCTCAACTCTCTTAGCCTGTCCTCATCAGCAAGGTGCTCCATCCATTCTTGTGGGGCATGCTTGTGGACTTCCTCTGGACCTGCTCTAAAAGATCCGTGTCTTTTTTGTGCTGGCAGCCCCTTGCAGTACTGCAGGTGGAGCTTCATGAGAGCAGAACTGGGGGCCCAGTCCCCTCCCTCACCATGCTGACTACACTTCTTTTGAGATAGCCCAGGATACAGTTGGCTTTCAGGCTGCATACACACTGCCAGCTCATGTTCAGTTTTTTGTCCACCAACATTCAAGCTGTTCTCCTCAGAGCTGCTCTCAATCCATTTTCCACCCAGCCTGCATTTGTGCTCGGGATTGCCCTGACTCAGGTGCAGGATCTTGCATTTTAGTAGTGCTGAGCTGCATGAGCTTCACACAGGCCTACCATTCAAGCCTGTCCAGGTCCCTCTGGATGGCATCCCTTCCCTCCAGGAGGTCGATCGCACCACTCGGCTTGGTGCCATCTGTAAACTTGCTGACGGTGTGCTCAGTCCCACTGTCCATGTCACTGACAAGGATGTTAAATACCACTAGTACCAATACTGGCTAATATTGCCAAAAATAGAGTAGACAAAAACAGTTTCTGTTTGTACTTATGAATACTTGAGCAACTTTAACAAAATATTTTGTAGGAAATTACTGAAATTCCTGGGTATTTTAGTTTAAATAAGCTACTTCATGTAACCTGATTGAGGTCATTTTGCTAACACACAAGCAGCATAAGCATCTGGGTATGTATTAAATAGACTTGTACTGAAAGGTAGAGGAAGATGTTACTGTATGAACGTCTAAATACAAAAAGAGGAAATGATGTGCTGTGAAGTTGCCTCATTCATTCAAGATAGTGTTTTAAGCATTAAAGGATACAACACTTGGACCACTTAAATTGCTGAAGGTGGTGGGGGGATAATTTTATCTTTAGTTAAACTTACCTAAGCTTTTTGAACAGTAGTTCTTTTCAACCTAATGTATGCTTTACTGTAAAATATGCTAGTTCTTGTCATTTAAATATGCAGCCTAGTTAGCTAATTTTACTTATCACTGATCTTAGTCTGGGCTCTGTGCTGCTTTACCTAGATGTTGCTAGAGACAATAACAAAAAGGTTCCACCAGCTGGAGTTGTTACATTTTCCTCATTGCAGCGGTTCTGATGGAGACAGACGTGCTTATCTGCATGCATAGACTAGCAGAACTGAGGAGCAGGAAGTATCAGCTGCAGGGAAAGCACTGCATCAAAGTGCAGTATCTTAGCAGTATGCTGCAGTACTCCTGAAATGCGCTTTGCTAAGGACTTAAGTTGCAAATCCTTCAGGAACTGTTAAAGATGCAGATATGTTCTCTGAGAGGCAGGCTGCCCAAAGATAACATGTCTGCCAAAGGAACTATTTATACCCGTGTTCTCTGTGCTTCTGAAAGTATTGTTCCTGTTGCACAGAATACAGAATGAGGTCGTTTTTTTAATTCAATACAGCTATTATAAGAATAAAATGTGATTATAATATAACAGCTATTCCTTTTGAGTGAGCCTTTCCTGCAGGATTTACATGTGTAAATTATATTCGCTAGTGTTGGTGAAGCTAAACAATTTTTTATTAAGAAACCAAAGTACTTCCTAAGTAAAATACATGAAGACCTTTATTTCGGTGGTTACAAATAGTTATTTTTGCCAAAGGGTTTCTTTGCCAACTAGCACACCTGTAAATTCTGGCACAACTTCTGAGTTTTCAGTTGAATAGCTGCTTACTAGCCCAGGTGATGGGCTTATCAGAGCTTGCGTTTATCAGTCATAAACCACTACCAGACCTCACTAAAGTTTTGCTAAGTGCCTGCTGAATCCTGCCACTCATAAACAGGTACAGTCTTGGAAGTGTTTAGTTCGTTTCTTTTTCCCAAAGGCACATGGGATAGAATCCAGCTGTAAATAAGGACTTTATCACCCTAATGCACATTGAGTACTCTTGTCTTCAAACTTTCAGAATGATTGAAAGATGAGGTAGTGCTGGGTATTAATGTTAACTGCGAAGTGTGGCATAGAAAGACTGAAGTAAAGCTGAGACTACATTATATTGCTGAGAGGTTTTTAAAAAAAAAAAAAACTTGTTTACAGAACTCCAGCATTCATCATTTCAATAAGCTACAAAAAATTGACCATGTCCAGTGCTCTGTAGGGCACTGGACTAAGTATTATTACTGTAAATCTGATTATTATTGCATTTTGGTGATTTTATTTATTTGGTGTTTCCTGGCATTTTTCATGGTTCAAATGTTTTCTTTTGAACTTCTAACGTCATCTGTTTTCCTTTATTTTAAGGTGTGATTGTACAGAAAAATTACAGAGTAAATTTGACTTCTTGCGGTCACAGTTGAATGACATTTCATCCTTTAAGAATATCTACAGATATGCCTTTGATTTTGCAAGGGTAAGGCTACCAGAATGTTAGAGAAGTTCTAATTTTAGTTAATTAATGTTGTACTTAAGTGGTTTAGTGCTTTCCTTATTTAACCCTAGGATAAAGATCAGCGAAGTCTTGATATTGATACTGCAAAATCCATGTTAGCTCTTCTGCTTGGAAGAACTTGGCCACTGTTTTCAGTATTTTATCAGTACCTAGAGGTATGTGTTTCCTTGACTTTTTAAGTGATGCCATGCTGGTTGGGCTGTTCCCTGAAAGGACTTCAGGGCTTGTGTTGATCGGGTCAAGAATGTAACCATGTTTCTCCTTTTCCCTTGCTTGGGCTGCTTCTGAAATGGTGATGTTCTTGTATGCATCACAGACCATTGTGCTCCCTCCCCTTCTCTAATCAAGGGCAGCAAAAGTCCATCTTAATTAGGCTATAAAAGTAGAACTAATAGTCTCAGTCTCTTCAGCTATACCTGTGCTTAATTTCAAGTTTGTTTTGTGTAGGTAAGATATGTAGGTACCAAAAGCTCTTGCTGTTTCTGGAAGATTTTGCTTAGCTACAAGCAACTTGGTAGCGTGGATGTGTGTACACTGTGGAGCATACTAGGTGTGAGAATACTTCCTGGCTTCAAATCAATGCTAATATTGGAAAGTACATGTCCTTAAAATCATGCAGTTTTGTACTCCGGAGAAAAGATTCCTGTAACTGTTCATTCTGGAAATGTCTCTGTGCTAAGCATGCCTCACTTCAGGGCAAGATGACAATTTACCAGTTTTTCAAGCTTCAGAGTAGTGTATTGATTCCCTGGTATTTCAGCTTTCATCTGATCTTCTTTCAAGAAACTATTTCACATCATTTTAGAACTATGAAATATCTACTGTGTAGTCTTCTAAAAACTGGAAAACCAAGGAACAAGTAGTTGTTGTTGCCCACTTAGCTGTTTTTTAGAAACTGACCGAAGGGGGAAAAAAAAAAAGAAAAAAGACAAACTGGAAATGATATGCAGCATTATGTCAACTGACATTTTAATGTTTTGAAATTAAATTTTTTTCTCTAGCAATCGAAGTATAGAGTTATGAACAAGGATCAGTGGTACAATGTGTTAGAGTTCAGCAGAACTGTCCATGCAGATCTTAGCAACTATGATGAAGATGGTGCATGTAAGTATTCATAACACTTGGCTTATTCAACTTATTTTTGTTTTCAATTTTCAGTGTACTTAAGCAGACTTGCATCCTGTTAATTATCTAGTGAAGCTCCTTGCTACATGAAACAGTAGGTTTGCAAACAAAAATATGCACTGCAAATTGTATTTTGCACTAATACTTAATAAACTGTAGTTAAATTATAAAGTAGTCTAGCTTCTGGTACTTGAGAAATGGTTTATGAGCCTGAACTCTACACTTAGCTGATAGTCAATCCTACTATGACCCAATTGCCCTGGGCATCCCATTTTGTTCTGTTTTGAATTGTGTGATTCTGAAAGCTCTAGCAAGAAGGAGATACATACCTCATTTTAGAATGTAACCTTATTTTTATGCTTTCCATCCTGTTCTGTGCACCGGTATGCGTGTAAGAGACACTTTTCTCATATTCAGTGTACAGTGTTACTCATGCACTTCTTGCCACTGTTGGTCTGAAATGGTTGTAGTCATCTTTGGGTCCTCAGAAGGGTTTGGCTGTAAGAGTTGACAAGGGTGTTGCCTAAACTAATAGTTTTAACCTCCATGCATTAAGAAAAAAAAATCTTTGGAAGACGCTAGTGAATCTAACTTTGAGTTTCATCCTTTTTCAGGGCCCGTACTTCTGGATGAATTTGTTGAATGGCAAAAAGTTCGTCAAGCATCATAGCAAGAATTGAAAAGAAAATGCAAGTTTTTTGGTGCCCACCTGTACACAAACTAATGAGAAAAGCAAAGAATTGCATTTTCATTCTTATGAAAGACTTTACAGTAATTTTTTTCCTTTTTTAAGGAAGTTTTCTTGTTACATGTGATATGGGCATTGAACCACACCTCTTCTGAGACTGAAAGTTGGAGTTCTTGTTTGAGTCTTATGTTTTATAGCATTTATTTCAGAACAATAAAGATTCAGATTTGTGACAAAGGTCTAAAAGTGGAGAATGTCCCTTGAATGTGAGTGTGGTGTCTATTTTTAAAACCAAATCTTTAAGATTATCTTTCTCAGAAGTGCCCTTTGCTATGAATTATTGAGACCTTAAAAATGCTTAACTGGCACTGTTGCTTGCTGATGGTATGATTGTCTTGTGCAACAAACATTAGAAAGAATGACTAATTATTTGAGCCCTGGGTGGAGGTGTGCTAACTTGCATGTTAAGTATTGGTCATGGGTTGTGCCACAGTTTTCAGCTCCTTATGGAGATAAGGCCTTAAACTCTTTGTTCTGTTGTGTACCCACCCAGTGGCATGGCATTTAGCAGCAGACACCTGTTAAGCAGAAAGGTGTAGAGCATATGGCTGCGTGTGCAGGATAGCATTGCCTGTACTTCAGATGTCAAACACAGATGCTCTTTGGTGGAGTAAGGCAGCTTCATGTTTTTACTACAGTTTAGACTTGGGATTGCTTTGTATAAGAAGTGCAATTTATATTTTAAAAGGGAAAGCTGGAAAGTCTTGGCTTCAAGCTTTGCTTCTTATGTGTCTTAAACTGGAAGCATTTATAGCATGACTTTTTTTTTTATCTCCCTGGAAGTTTTTCCATGGTATAAGGAAAAGGCTTAAATCATCTGCTTTTGACCTGTATATAACAGGCTATTAATTTTTACCCTGTTATTCATGTATTGAGTACAATAACTACTGTGATTGCCCTTTTAGGCACTCTGTGGCAGCCTTTAAATGTAGTAGAAGTTTGTCACTCCACCTTTCTGCCCAGGAAACTGAATGCCACCCTTGAGAAGGAACGGGATTTTAAAGAGTAAATGTGAGAAACCAAAATAGGAGAGAACGAAGCATTTGTGACATCTGCTTTATAATTATTTAGACTGTGATAATGCCATGAGACTCCAGTTGGTGATCAAGGCCTCATTGTGCCAAATACTTCAGCAGCTTGAAATATGAATAGACAATGTAAGCTAGGCATGACTTGAAGATCTTTGCCTCAGGGAAATTACTTCTGTTTTGCACATCCCTAATTCAGACTAACAAGCATGGGTTCTGATCATTAAGGAAAGCTTTATTCCCAAGATGTTGTGGGTTGTTTTTTTTTTTTTCTTACAGTGGTGGGAGAAGAGTAGGGAGGAGGAATAAAGAGAAGGAAAGAAACAACAATGAGAAGTGGGACAAAGTAGTGGTGTGCCCATGCTCTCATGCTATTAGAGGAACACCTTTGCTACTTATACTCTCAGAAGCTGCCTGCTGTTGGGACTGCAGGTGGTAGTGCCAGTCAGTGGTGCTCCTGGGCTGTTCTGCAAGTCACCGGAAAGCGCAGCTGGACCTCAGAGGTGTGGTTCTGCCTGAGCCAGAAAAGCTTTGGAATGAAGAAGAAAACAAAAGCTGCTGAGATGCTGGCAGATTACTGTGCTTGTACAGTGGCTAGTGTCTGTGTGCATGCAGACACGTGCACTATAGCTGTTCTATTTTTCCACCTTTTTTTTAAGGAAAGTACCTAATTTTAGGCCTCATGCAGACTACAACAGTTCTGTTAAATTATGTTACAAGTTGCCCTTTTGCATTGCTGAGGATTTTGATTTCACCCATTCGAGTGCCTTTCATTTGGAAATTGCCCTGCTGTACAGAAACTCAGTGTCAGAATGAGAGGAACTTCAAGAGTCCCAAGAGCCACTGATTGAGTAGGTTCCTAAGATGCACAGGGTAACGATGCACCAGTTATGTCTAGGGAAGTACTGCTGTATACTAAATCTCTGCAAGGGCACTGGTTCTGAAATGACTTTCTTAAATTCACTTCAATTATTCTCCTTGCTTAGTATGTTTGGTCCTTGTTATATCTGGAAAATCCTCTTTCCAGAGGCTTTGAAATACAGGTTGGAAGTTGAACACTTTATAGTGTGGCTGGAAAAAGTAATCATCTTTTTTTAGGTAATCGCAAGCTGTTCCGAATTCAGTTTAAACCAGTTGGTCCTGGAGGCTGGTGTTAGTGTCTAACGGTAGGAGTGATGCATCTACTGATCCAAGATGGTCGAGTGCTTACCAGTAAGGTGTAAGACACTGTGTGATGTTTCATTTGCATCTCTGTTAAGGTTTTATCAGTATTCCTCTAATAAATCCATGTTTCAGGGATTTATAACTTGGTTGCGTGTGTGATTGAAAATCATCAGTTACTGTAAGACTTTGACTAGGAATGAATGTATTTAAGCTACTTAAAATCAATATAGTTTTTCAAATTTGAATAAAACAGGATTTTAAGTTATGTTTTTGTGCTCTAAACTGCAATCAGATTTATTGTTTAAATGTGAACTAATGGCTTGTACAGTTTCATTGTGAGCTGGTCACCTTTATTAGCGTTCTTTTCATTAAATCACCTTACAGCTTACTGTGGATAAGTGCCAAAAGATGTGGGGTTTTTTTTGTTTGTTTTATTTTGTGCACATCCACAAGCCAAAACTGAGTTTAACTAAATGCTTTCTTTAGCCTTTAAATCTTAATTTTGCTTTGTTCAGATACATCTTAATCTATCAAAATTTTAAAAAGTGACACCTTGTTTTGCATATCTTAGGATGAAAGTTCACAGTGAGATATGCTGACATAGCTATGACAAGTAATAAAAGCAAAGGTGAAATGTCTTCCAAAAGTGCATCATAGTGGTGTCTATCTTGATGTTCTGAATTTTGCTTTAATCTCATTTTCATTTCTTGATATTAATTCTCCCTTACATAGCTAATTCTCCCTTACATAGTTTTNGCACGGGACAACCACCTCCGCCAGGCAGAGCGCTTTATGAAGGTTAGGCGAAACCTGTAGCAAACCGCTGACACTGTCAGCTGTGTTCTTAAAAAAAAAAAAAAAAAAAAAACTAACAGTTCTCTTGTTCTTGTTTTTTGAAAATGCCCACCTGTTCATGGAAAAAGCCATACTGGTTGATTGGAATGTAATATTTCTTCTATGTGAAAATGTGACTTTGAATTAAACAGTCATGTATGTTTACCTATGTCTATAACTGTATATGTGCTTTTGAGCCAATTCATCTTTACTGTTTAAACATCCAGTTCTTTACTAATGGCTGTAATTTCACATTTCTATATAGTGGAATTATAATTTTGCATTTGAGATTTAGTTACAAACTTGTTACCAATCACAGCCCCCCCGCAAAGGGGGCACTGTAGTCTGTATTTCGGTTGGTAAGGTTTTTTCCTATCTCTTAAAGCTTTGAGCTGATATATTGATATTGACTGGAAAAAAAAAAAAAAAAAAATTGCAAAAGGGACCATAAGTTCAATGTTTCTGATGTTTTGTTCATATTTTTTTAAGCTGGTGAACAGTTCTTTCAATGCAATATGTACAAACTTGTACAGGTTTAGCTTTGTTAAGTATGATGAATAAAAGTGTTATGTAATAGGGCAGAAAAAAATATTTTTTGTCATGCTGCCTTTTGTATTTTTTCTTGTGTTCTTAATCACTGAAAGGCTTAACTCCAGCAAAACAGATCAGTTGAATTTCTTGCCTTAAACATCAGTGACTTTTTCTACTCTGCACCTGTCAATAATAGAACCTGATCTCAGCTGGGAGCAATAGCAAGCACTATCATTGATTATATCCGTTAGTGGATGTTGATATAATGACCTGGTAATTAACTGTTATGAATTATGTGTTGGATCAGCCCTGTTCCAACAGCTGTTGTGAAGCATATGAACGAAGTGAGATTATGAAGGGGGGCTGGGGG
>VXAV01005767.1:25641-36435 GCA_013399715.1 Alectura lathami | reverse complement strand
GGGGGGGTGGAAAAAGACTTTTGTTGTTTTTTTTTGTTTGTTTGTTCATTTGTTCTTTAGGAAATTGCGCATTTGTTTTGTGCCCAGTGCCAGGACCAGAGGCAATGGGCACACGGTGGCACCCAGGAGGTTCCCATGAGCACCAGGAGCACTGCTGTGCTGTGCAGGTGACGGAGCACTGGCACAGGTGCTGTGGGGTCTCCTCCTTGGAGATCTTCCAAAAGCCACCTGGACATGGTTCTGGGCACCCTGCTCTGGGTGTCCCTGCTGGAGCAGGGGTTGGGCCAGGTGGACCCACTGGGCCCTCCAGCCTCAGCCATTCTGTAACTTGTCTGGGTGTTTCTTCCATAGGGTTTTCCAGAGCCCAATACGAAAGGAAGAAAGCCAGCATCCTGCCATATTTTTGAGTTTGTGCCACTGCTTCCTTACAGCCACCACTTGTTCTGTTACTTGTTACTTTCTCATTGCTGAGGTCCAGTGCCATACCTGCCTTAGGACACCCTTTCCTCCCAAGGATCATCAGTCTGTCTCCAGCCAAAGGAAAGGCCCCTCGGTTGTCTCCATGGTTCTACTTTCACCCGTTTTTGATGTTGAAGTCCCTGATGCCTTCCTGAGGCAGAAGGATGTTCAGGTGCGTGCAGTCCAGGCATCTCTTACGAGAGATGGCAGCAATCTCTTTACCCTTGTCTTCTGCATCATCCATGCTGCATTTCTTTTCTAACTCTGTGGGAAAGGACAATTTAGAGTTAGGCATGTTAAAGACTGAGTATATATACTGCAAGATGATGTTGGATAGCGTTACCTTCATGTATTTTATTTTTCCTAAACCACTACCGGGCTTCTTACCAAACTGAAGTTAGTTTCTCAGAGTTGCACATCACTTCATCCGGGCTGCAAACTGTAATCATGCTCCTGTTATTAACATAATTACATAGTTTGGCATTCCTTATACGTTAGGATCTCCTTCTTAGCATTTTTTTTTTTCCCCTGATGAAAATTACTCTTTTTGATAGTACGTATACCATCATGTCAATGGCAGATGTAAAGTAATGCATCTTTTGTAGGCTGTGCAGTGGACAGAGTTCTATCTCAGTGACCTGAATACTGTTTCTTGATCCAAGTTGTTTCCAACCCTGTTTCTGTTGGATAACTTTATAGGTTATTAAAGTATTGTGGTTGTATCCTGTTCTTCTGGGAACTATACCTAATAGTAAAGATGGTTTAAACAACAGTTTTTTATCTTAAACTTCTTCCTTAATTGTGCCAATTTAAGAAAATGTCTGTGCATTTCAGGATTCTTACTGATGTATATAATTTTATCAGCTTAGTGGCAAATTAATGCTGGCAATAAAATCACTTAAAGGTGTTTTTGATTGATTTACTTTCTAGGTAATGTAGAATTCTTTCTATATGGTTTTCAGAATTATTTAAGCTTTATTTTCACTGTGCATCTTGTTAAATAAATTCAAGTGCTACAACGTAGTATTTCCGACTAGTTTAAGTTATTTATAATTTACTAGTGAGGTGAGTTTTTCATTTTCTTTTGAAATATTAGTGTTTCATAAGGATTTACTGAACCTATTTCAGTAATTTAAATTACATTAAAATGGTCATTGTGAGTTGTGGCCTGACAGCTATTACAGACTTAATGTGAAATTATTTCTTACATTCAAAATAAGTTATCTCCAAATCAATTTTCTTACAAAAGATGAAATACTATTCTATGATGAAATGCTTCTAATTAGTTAGTTTCAAAACCAATATGATCAACTTTAACAGCTAATATTATGTCCTCATCTATTTGACCAAAATATTTCAATTTGAAAAAGTAAAACTGTTAGTCAAGATACCTGAATAATCTGGAACACATCTGAAATAAGTTGTTATTAATCAGTGAGAAATGTAATCACTTAAATTTCGCAGATTACAGCGGAAAGAGTAACATTATTTATGTAAGGAGTAGGTCCTATGCGAATCTGGTGCTTGCTTCTCAGTTATTTGGTTCTACCTGCATGGATCTGCAAAACAAAGCACGGCTTATTCCCACATGTGCATTTGGCTTTTGCGTAAGGGCTGGAGCAGTAATACAATGCATACCAGTGCTGGAGTGCCAGGGGCTGAGTGTGAGTCATGACGCTGATTTTTGATGTAAAATGTATATCTCTTCCTGGCACATCAGAATAGGGAATACTTACAAATAAAATATGGTTATATTCTACCATTTTCCCAATCATTTCTATGCCTACTTGTCTGACCAGTGGAATGCTTTGTTCCTGTTTCCGAGTTTAGGTCTGTGTACACATGTATGCATGCACACATTTTTATATACAGAAAAAAAATATGTTCCATCTGGTATTGAACCTCGTGGAAGGAGAGCTAGAAAGGAGGTTCAGTCCTCCTCATGCTTTCCTATATATATGTTTGGGGGCTGCTGGATGTGGCCGATCATGTTTCTGACCTATGCAAATCACCAGTCTGCCACAATGGTGGTCTCCCTGCATCTCAATGGTTCCGTCCTCAGGGCTAGTTTAAAATTTTGATAGTGAAATGCTGTACCCTTCCTGAATCTTCGGTAGACTTATTCAAGACACGTTTTAACCCTGGGATCCCGATTACTGACATAAGGAATGGATACTCTGCTGTGGAAAAGCATCTTCGTAGAATTGGAGATGCCAAACCTCAATGTTTGTTGGAAGACAGTGATTGTTACTGATACTTTAGTGAACGGGCAGAATGCTTATTTGCCAAGACTACCCTTAGCCAGTGTTTCTGGTATAGATTGTTTTTGGAAGTGTGATTTTGGGCCACATATTAAATTTTGCAAGGGTATTGTTGTGCCTATGCTGTACAACTGAGTATATGCTCTTCTGAGGTTCATTACAGTGTCCAATTCCAAATGAAATGCTTCTAGCTTTAAAGATACAGGATGTTAGTTTGTGCAACTTTTTGATATGTTTTTGCTATGTAGTAAATACGATGCATAGCTCAAATCACCGATTTCTGAAGTCACAGGAAAGCATCTTAAGGGTCAAGTTGATATTAGTAAAGAATACTTAAGCTTCAAAATACAGATTCACTTGGTCTTTAATGTTTTTATATTCATGTTAGTTTTCCAAATAATCACCTTTGGTCAGGGAACATGTTCATAATCCTTATTTGATTTAAAAAAAAAAAAAATCATCTTTCTATTAACTTCAGAGTTAGAGGGGCAGCTAATGTACTAGAGCGTAAGGCTTCAGTTTCATTGTCCAGGATACAGTGTTAAAACTGTGGTCCCAATCCAAGGACATTACTATCTTATAAATAAACACTGTGCTTATGCTTTGCATGATGTTCATCTTTTAACTAGAACATTCCTGCGATCATAGTATTAACTATTTTTTCCATGTAAGGACTTTCTCTATAGTTGCTTAATGTTCTTTAAAAATGTAAGCGTTAAACCATGAACTAGTTTTACAGTATTACTGTTACCAATGCAAGACAGAAAATTGTGGTGTTCAAATTTATCGCTTTGTTTATACATTTTTTGAATTCTTTGCCCTTCCTGGCCTCAAAGCTTTGATTTATATTAGCATAGTTCAAGTCCACCAATTATTCCAATCATGTGCTACAAATATATTGCTTAATTTTATCCTTTTGCAGTCTCGCATTTCAGCAAGTCCCAAGTTACTTTGTTTTTGCAGAGTTAGCTCAATGGGTTTTCAGCTTTAAATACTTCCATGCAATATACAGCATGGTTTGTAAACAAGGGGCTGATCGTGGTTTTCCATAACTGTGAGGTGCCAGTAAAACATTGTTGTTGGAGAAGAGGTAGGTATGGTTTTATGCCCAGAAATTTTTTTGTTGTCAGAGGGCAAATGACATGGTTGCTTTAATGAACATTGCTCATCTGAGTTTAGAAGGCCTTCTTACGTAGAATCATGGAATGGCCAGGATTGAAAAGGACCTTAAAGATCATCTAGTTCCAAACACCCTGCTGTGGGCAGAGTTGCCAACCACTAGACCAGGCTGCCCAGGGCCCCATCCAGCTTGGCTTTGGCTAACTGCAGGCTAACAAAAAGCACTCTTCCAGCACAGGCTTTGTGGTATGCAAAGATCCAGTCCATCACAGCCAAACAGCTGAAGATCTCTGAGACCTTTTGTAGGAGATCACTTGAGTTTGTCTACACTGTGCCTCAGCCACAGTCACTGCAGCCCAGGGGTGCCTTGCTAGTTTCCATTTCAAAAGGATTTATGAATTAGTTCCTGTTAAAACAGCTTTATCTCCCTGTTCTGTTCTTACTCCAAAGTTATTAAGTAGATGGCTTTTGAATCTCAGTACAAACACTAAGCATGTCAATATCAGAAGAAACACAGTTTGAAAGCCTCATGCTAAACAAACTCAAGTGCAGCCAAAAGAAAAGTGCTACACATCTACTACACACTAGGAGGTAAGATGTATTCCATCATCTAAAAGCGTATTTCCTGTTTATATAAGTTACAACTTTATATGCACAGAAGAAAACAAGCCAGATTTCTGCTAAAGTTGCTATATTTGGACTTGGGTGAGCACTTACAGAATGCCCGTCATGTACTGATCTGAAAGCACTTTATAATCATCAGTGAGTGAAACTTTGCTGTGCACAGTAATGTAGATACAAAATCATTTTCTATTTAATAGACTGTGCTATGCCAGAAGTCACAGGGCAAGTCACTGGTGTGTCAGGTGTCTGTAACTCTCACCTGCTCTCCTAACCCTTACAATCCTGTCAAAGCTTCTGTTGGCTTTACGCTTGCAGGAAGGAGAAACAGATGGACTTTGATCCAGCTGCACAGGTGGAATTACTCCTATGTATGTCTATCTACTAATTCCATAGCTTTCATCACCACTCCGCAGAAATGCATCTAAGGAAACAGAATAGAGAAGCATTTTTGGTTGGGAATTCGTTTATTGGCTTACCTTTTCAACAAGCAGGAGTGGCCTTTATATCCTAAGATTTGGGGTCAAAATATACTGTCAAATATGTGTGTACTTAATGCTGTTATGGAATGTTCTTTACTGGTACAAGCATTGCTAGTCTTTCATAATATTTTCCTGCATAAGAAATACAAGGAAAACACTTCATAAGGGCAAGAACAAAATGATGGATTCTCACCTAAGTAGCATGTTTAAATCTAACTGTGAAAATCTGATATATACAGTTCAAGAAAAGTTATCTGATGCAGAAGACTGAGAGCAGGGGTAGTATTAATTAATCAGTATTTAGAGGAATATTGAAACAATTGCTTTATAGCTAAAGCAAAATAAAAAAAAAAATCCAACTGATTTTTTTAATACTCTAAATTATAAATGTTTTACAGTATTTCAGGCTTCCACAAGTGGCATTATTTTGACTTTGGACAATAGTTTCAAATTATTTTTAAAAAATGTAATGAGAGATGTTAAAATGGAAATTTTTGTTCTGAAATAGTGATTTTCCTTCTTTTTAAGCTATGAATTCAAAATTCAAGCAAAGAATGTATTTTTTTCTCAATGTGTTAAAAGAGAGACTAAGTAGGTCTTGCCTTCTACAATAGGCTTTATTATTTCTGCCAAAAGTGCAGCCCACTGTTGTGACAAAATTAGAAATCATAATGTCCCTACTCTCTCCTATTTTTTTTCTTCAGGAAGGAATGTGTCATGCTTTGGAATACTAAGGTATAACAGATTCTCTTCAGTTTTAAATCATGAGGGAGGATTTGGAACTTTTAAATGGTGCAACTTAGCAAATTGACTTTTAAATAATTCTAACCAAAGAAGTGTCATTGAACTCTCATCGGCTGTCTAAATAATGTGCATTGAACAAACATCATGCACTTGCCTCAATACAGCATCAGAATTTGCCTGCCTACATTTTTTTAAATTAAGACTAATTTTATTAACAATCAGATTCATACATAAAGTCTGATCCACTCTTAATGGGACACGAGCCTTTAGGATTTTCTCCTTGTAAAGAGCATCCTGGAAAATAAGGGATGGTTAACAAAGTCCTGTTACAAAATTCAAGGAGCCAAAGTTAGAGACTTATCAGCAGTGCTGAGACTTTTAAATACCATTTCCAAAGGAGATCTGGGAATACTGTCTTTAGGCTGTCATAGGCAAGCAGGAATACCTAAAATGACAGATACAGGAGTACACTTGGGGCAATATTCTCAAAGTCTTCTTCTAAATCTGTTAATACAACCCATACACAAAGCACAGTTAACTCTGCAGTTAACCTAGGGAAATGCAGAAGACTGAAAAATCTTCTGCAGAGAGCGATGTTGCTAATGAGAATGAGTAGCACTGCATATTCATTGGGCAGTACCCTTGTTGAAGTTCTCTAAAAGAATAAAACTAAACACTACCTCAGCAATATTATACTATTTACAACCATGGGATTTTAATTCCTCTTTCTAGCTTTTTCAATAGGTAAACATTATTAGTATGAGAGTCTTACAGGACTCCAAATAGTGGATGAAGGCAGATCTGCAGATTGATGAGGCGGTGCAAAAGAAATCTACTTTATCTTTTGACTTTTAAATTTGACCTTAGAACTCTCTGTGTATCTAAGAAACTAAGTTCATTTTTCCTTCCGCAGTCAACAGTTTACAAGATATGTTAGGGAGGTCCCAGGAACACAATTCTCTCAGCTGACATTGCCATGTGGAATGGCAATTAGGAGCCAGAAACAAGAGCCCAAGGGTTGAGGATACACATGCGCAACATCTAACCTTAAAGGTGGCTACAGCTTTAATGGGCCCAGGCTTCTGATAGTTCCCAAGGTGCCCAAATATCTGACCCAAAGCTGCTCCATTTGATTGTTCTGAGCAAGCAGATGCCAAGATGATGCCTAAGCTCAATGGCAGTTCAGAGATCTGTCATCTGTTTTGCCTGTGGACAAAATAGGGGAGGCATCTCAGACTGTACCTAACCATCTGAGCCACTGACTAAAGACAGTCACGAACAGAGATACTGGCCTTCCTTTCATTCAGTAGCTTAATAAGATTACATGGCTTTTAGGAAAGCTCAGATAAACATTATAAACTTAAGTATTTTATTTTAGTAAGACTTAGATTTCATATGAGCACCACAGAAAGTATAGGCACCATCTAAATCAGCTCTCCAAATAAATCACTTAACTCTGACTTGTAACAAGTCCAGTTCAACAGAAGAACTGAACACATCCTGTGTAGTCCATCAGCTGAGTAAACAGGTTGGTGGCGAGTCAGAGACACTGAATGAGTTCATCAGACTGCTGAAGCTACAGCGGGTGGGAGAGTGGTGATTTCCTGTGGGGGTGGTATCACTGGCTATCCTGGAGCCAAAACTAAGCAGGAGATACAGGATCAGTTCTGATACAGAAGGAGAAGTCACTACAACTACTTTTTCAGCACTCAGAATTTCCTTGGAGATCTGGCCCAGCCCATCTCAGTTTAATGCTGCTCATGAAATAAATGTCCAAGACATGTAAAATGTCAGAAATTGTAAAATGGAATTAATAGATTGTCAAAGGTAGGAGAATAAACAAAGAAGCTAGGCCATCAGGTAGAAAGACATAATGCTTTTAACAACAGTAAAAAGTGTGTGATCAAACACATTTCATAGAATCATAGAATGGTTTGGGTTGGAAGGGGCCTTAAAGATCATCTAGTTCCAACCCCCCTGCCATGGGCAGGGACACCTCCCACTACACCAGGTTGCTCAGAGCCCCATCCAGCCTGGCCTTGAACACTGCCAGGGAGGGGGCAGCCACATCCTCTGGGCAACCTGTGCCAGTGTCTCACCACCCTCACAGGAGATAATTTCTTCCTAACATCTAGCCTAAATCTCCCCTCTTCCAGTTTATGGCCATTACCTCTTGTCCCTCATCCTTTTCCATGAATCATTTTTGTATTATCTCTCATATTTTTTTCCTATTTTTAGGACAGATTCAGACATAGTAAAACTTTTACTTATTTTGTCTATGATTTGTAGAAAATCAGAGCAAACAAGAGAAATTACTTCACATGAAGAATCACATCTCCATAACTAACTCACTTTTACTACTCAGACTACCCTATTTTGAGCTGTATTGGGTGCCTTAATAACACTTTGCTGCAACATGTATGTTGCTTAAGTGTGAATCTTACTTGCTATCTATGTAGGGCAAAGTGTTATGTGTTCCTATAGCTCCATCTGGTATCTATGAAAAATCTTGTTTATTTTCATTCTAAAGTAACGTTGTTATTAGAAGTCCCTCCTTTTCTGTTCAGAACGTGAGTTTCTCCCATTTTTAAAGGGACTGTATACGTGGGCCATGGGTTGCAGCATTCCTGGACAGAGAGTTTGGTCAGAGCTTTTGTTCCAGTTATAGGGGCAAGGATAGACCGTGTCAGTTTTGCTCTTAAGCTGTATGTTGTGTTCTGTAGTGATTTTTTCCTTTTGTTCCTGTGGAAGCCACCTTCATAACCTCATCTGAAGTGGACTTCAAAGCTATCAATTTTCAAACTCATAACTCTTTTGGCAATGTTTGCTGACAACTTATCCAGTCATCACTTTTTCCTAGCCTTGACCGGAAAACTTCCTAGTCACTGTTAGTCACACATTGGTCTTTATTTTGACTAAGCACTACGTAATGGTTGTTTAAATGTTTAGAGTGCATCAGTTTTCTTAGACAAGCCCAGAAAACTCATAAGGCTGATCTTGAGAACCAGTTTCAGGATTTTAAAAGGAGACTTCTACAGCAAATGCTGCACAGTGTATCATTTAACAATACGCTCTATTAATTTTCCAATCTGCATTCCCTGTTACCAAATATGCACATCTCCTGTAAAAAGACATCCTTTTCTTTTACTTATGAATCAAGACTTTGATTCAGAAGTCACAGTGTAGCATCATGTGGCCCATGCAACTGAGAAATAAACTGGAGCCACATTAGTCCCACCCTGTATCTATGAATGTGGTAAGTACTGTAGTTTTGACTTGCTTGGGTGCTGTCAAGTTTTATAGCTGCCAACGTTTTTACTTCAGGAAAGGATGATTTCTATACACAGCTTGGTCATAAGAATGTTGTTTTAAGAAAGCCCAGCTACACGAGCCAGATTGCTATCAGTAACAAGGCTGTGATTTGTTGCTAAGTAGTATCTTTCTTCAGATTTTAAATAATTTTGTTGTTTGAACACTGGCACCAATGAGTATGGTTGCAAACCTAAACAAATATAGAACTGTTATATATCTGTTTGGTCAATTTGTTTCACAGTAAAAAATTGATGTATGTCACTCTATGCCACCATACTTTGACCTATCATAATCTACTGTGACTTAGAATAGAACGGCTATGATTCTATGATTCTATAATTCTATGACTTATTTTTCTACCAAGTGTCTGTGCCTCCCTCCTGTCCAATTTTGTGTGCTTAAAATTCCTTCCTGGCTGCGTTCATCTGTCTAAAATCCCTATCTGAACCAAGATTTACCCCTAAGAATCCGAACTGCTGTACTGAGCTGGTAAGCTTGTATACCTTCAGAATATAGAAACAGCCACGCTTTGTCTGTGACACTGGGACACGGTGAAACTTTGCTGAATGTTATCGGCCTCAAACCCATATACTTCATGCTTTTTTTTTTTTTTTTTTTTGTAATGATTTTTTTCAGTTTTACATGTAATTTGCTTCTGGGAGTAGGTCAAACACATTTTAAGGACAAGAGCAACCAAAATGACTACCTAGTTTTGTCCTCTGGGTAACACTGGCAGTATGGCAGTTGAATTTTATGTGGCGATTCTTGCTATGGAGGTAAATATTATTTTACCTAGTTCTCCAAGAGTAATATCTGATGTTAGATTTTTGATACTGGAGCAGTGTTGAAGCTCTGTGAACATTTTCAATAAACTCATTTTTCCATTGTAATAACAGTGTAAAATTCCTGCCCTGTGAAAGAAGCAAAGCAGCCTCATTCCTCCCCAGACTGAACAGCGGTGTGCAAGGAGCCCAGACCGGGCGAACTGTTAACTAACATCTTAACGAAGATGTTACCACTAGGGGTCTCCTTGACTTCAGAGTTCAATCTCAAGCCCAGAGAGCAGCCCAAATTTGAGTACCACGTAATTCAGCCCAAGTTGAACTCTTTCAGTGCCTGGAGATGGCGTCAGTGAGCCCGAGTAACCTTACTTCTCTGCACGCCACTTTTTTTTTTTTTTTTTCCTTTAATTCTTGTCTAAACAGGAAATACACATAGCAAGGCTAGGCATAGCAAGACTACAAGTTTAACTACTTCTGTTTATATTTATTGGGATATTTATTTCAGCACAAGAATAAAATAGATAAAAATAGCCTTTTAAATGATGTTTACCTACAGGAGAAGCATCACTACAACACTTAAATGAGTTACTGGATTAAGTCTCATTTTGAAACATGACCTAGACACATGGAATTCAGAAACACATGAAAGTATCTGATTTTGATAAGCCAGCTTTATGGCTCTTCAGAGTTACTCAAGGATATGGGGAATGTACCATTTTTGCTGTTTGGAGTGTATCATCCGAAAGTCATCAGAAAGTAGTCTTCGGTGATACAAAGTATTTAGAGCAAAACAAGTGGATGTTTCTCAAAGCACTTTGATATCTAACTTCTTAAAACACTTACGAGTCTCATCCTAGCACACTAAATTAATGAAGTTGAAAATTAGATTTAGAGTGGAAGTCAGTATTAATTTTTACCTATAACTTAATGATGACCATGTAAGAAAGAACAAAAACTTTACTATCATTGAATTAGGACTTTCTGCAAGTAGGTACTGGGAATGATCAGAACATC
>VXAV01005767.1:5156-22058 GCA_013399715.1 Alectura lathami | reverse complement strand
GAGCACAAGCTACAAGTCAAAAACTTTAGCTCAAAATGTAACTATGACATTTTTCCATGGAAAGCTACAAATGTGAAGCTCAGGCTTCCTAAAAATTACTCAGCACAAAACTCTGGTTTGGGCACAGGAATAAACAGTCCTGTGCTGGCAGGAAGAATGATCAGATTACTTGTAACAATAGGCCTCTCCGTCCCTTATTTGTTTGATTTTCATTATAATTCCATCAGAGGATTACTTTTTTGTTGGCAGAGAAGAACACTGATTCAAGTGCAGAATATTGAATCTAAATTCCTGTACTTCCAGGTACTCCTTATGCACAGAATGATTTGGCAAAAGCAAAGAGTAGCAAAACCAAATCCACTCGCCCCTTCTGGCAGGCAGCAGGTCTGGGCTCTGGTTTGCAGCCAGGGAGTTTCTGCCTGGCTCCATGTTTCCTACTCACCATCACCCAAACAAGAGTTCTCCTGAACTGCAACCACTGCACCTCATGTTTTCTTTCTGCTCTGAGAGTCGTTGGTGATCTGGAGCACAGAACAAAGCAACGGGCAGACAACACTAGCTCTAGTGTGGAAGACCTACAGTCAAATCATCCTGTTACGTTTCTGTGGTAAGTACTGAGGCCTAATCAATTATTCAGATTAAAACAATTTCCACTTTGCTTTGTTCAAGTTGTCGCAAAGCCATGTTTCCCATTTCAATGTTAGTTGGTGCCTTAAAACTCTTCTCAAAATGTTTATAGCATTGATAAATAACTGGTTACACTGTCCCTCTCTAGCTGGAAAAACACTTCTCTTCTGAATTCCAAGGAATAATAAAGTCACAGTTCTCTGTTTGGGGATAAACCGTCAGAATTCAAACTTTACTGCTCATTTCACTCTTCATTCTTTTTTATTTATTTACTTATTTTTCTTTCTGGGAAGTGGCATCACTTTATTATCTGAATTGAATATATAAAAAAAACTACTTCAATTATCTCCTTCATTACATTGTACTGTGTCCTGTCTCCCCATCCTTTGCCTGTTTGCCCTTTTCTGACCCGGAACAGCAAATCAGAGTGGGTCCTCCAAGTAGTGTGAATGACAGAATCAAACTTTGAATTTCTGAAACTCAGAGAGCGGGATCACACCCTTTTTCACGACCATATATCTGTGATGACACTCAAATTGCTTCTGGAAACACATTAATAATATTTATTCTGTTTCAGATGTTGGTATTGTGTCAAGCACTACCTACCTGATCCAAAATATGCTAACTTAGGGAAGAGCTGAGGCTAAAATTATGTTCTTTGCTTCCAGCCAGAAGTATGACATCCAAATAGGTGATCCTACAAAGAGAACAACACATTAGAGCCTCCTGGGCTCTTCCAAAGCAGAGCAGAGTTAACTAATAGTAGCAGCACTGGGCAGCGCTGAAGACAGTGGTAAACACACTTTTTAATATTTCTACTGTTATTCCTAGATCAGAATTTCATGAATGTTTGTTGTCTAACATAAACCCTGATCTTGCTTCAGATGTGTGCAGTGAGAAGAAATTCCAGAGAAAGAGCGGAACAACATTAAGCTTTCAGCCTAAATGGGCTAGAGCTAAAGCAAAATCTTTTTGTAATACCTACCGCTAAACATGAGGTGTTCAATACGACTCTGATTTATAGAAGAGTGCTGTAGGTTGATATCTGAAAAGAAAAACACTCCATCCTGCACTTCTACCTTTGGTATTCATTACTTTGAATCACAGTGCATTTAAGAAGATGAATTAAGGACTGACCTGTATTACATTGTGTATGCGAATGTTTACTCTAAAATGCACCATAAGGATAAAAGGCAAAGCTATTGCACAAATCGGTGTGCCTTAGCAATCCTTCCTCTGTCAGTTTGATTATCTTATAATTCTGAACTAGTGTCTATGGATTATGAGCAGCAAATGAACAGAAATCCTGGAAGGACCCAGTCAATGTTTGTGTTAGTGATATATTTTTGACCCAAAACTTGCATTACTAGTTAGACTCATAAATATTTGCATTTTCTGTGCCATCTGGGCAAATAAATTTATTCTGAAAGGAAGTTTCACTATTTCTTTTCTTGTGTATTAGCTATAATACGGTATCTACGTAACTTCAGAAGTAAACTGAGCACCAGCAGATTCCATAGCGCAATGAGAGAGTGCTGAAGTCATCACGTAAGAGACCTGACTTGCAAATGTTACTCCGCATGCCAGAAGACTGAAGCCAATAGCTGTTTTTATAAATGCAAAGGTCCTGAATCCAAAATGTCTTAATTTCACCATGACTAGGACTTTCTGAGAGCAGCCATGTAATGCAGTCATTAGTTTATTCTGGCACAAGAAGTAACCACATATTCTTGAGTGAAGTGAGAGCTTATGATATTAAAGAACATGCACAGCAGTCTGGACGCGTAAAGGTGTAAGAAATCCAAGAAATCAAAGTCTATCTCTACATTATTTCAAAAGACCCCCTCAAAATTCCTTTGGAATATTCACAAATTGCAAAATAAGGGAATTTTCATCATCTGTAATGTACTGAAGGAGTGGGAGCAGCAGCTGCTCACTAGTTAAACAGAAGTCCCTTTGTCAAGAAGACACGCAGCAGATCTCTTCTTGGCCTGTGACTCTAGCTTTGGCCTCAGATCTGTGGTGGGAGCAGTGCCCAGAGCACACCCTCCTGTCTATGGCCACCTTTGCAATATTCCAGTACTATCTGTAAACTGGGTGACCTATTACGGACCTGCTTTCAGCTCAGTGGCTCTGTACTGTGCACCTAACTCATGTTTTCTCATCTGAAGGTACCTATTTTTGAGCACGACTGGTGTTTGGAGCATACAGTCACTTTTAAATTAAAACTTGTTTGATGATTGCTTTTTTCATTAGCTATGTCATGTTATTTACTGGCCAGAGATCACACAGTACTTTGTTTATGTTTACATTAATATTAATGAAAAGTGCACCAAGCGTATTTCAGGCTCTATCTTAGTAAAACAGAAAGGCAGCATTTTCCAGGAGCAGCTGTAATAGCATTGGTGCTTCTATAGCCTCCTTATCTTTTCTTGATTATTGTATGTTACCAAATGTAGAAGCTTTGATAGACAAAACTACCCACGACATATATAATCACTGTAGGGTCTACACTTGTTGTTCTATGTGTCCCTCAAAAATCAAAAGTGATTTCGTGGCTTAATCATTCCTGTTCTACATCCACATGATACTGCTGATCATACTTACTAGTATTTCCATGTTTTATGCAATTCTTTCATGTTTTCATGTACCTTCAAGTACAGTAATATCTTTTTTGACCTTTCTCTTGCTCAAGAGTTTGCCTTTACAGAGATTATATATTTTGCTTCTCTTAGAGGTTACTCTGTCCTATACTCTTAGATTATTTTCTTAGATTTAGATTATTTTCTCAAATGTAATAGTCTACCACTTCCCTGATTTTGCTATGGTCTGCTTTCCTGAAACCAATTATTCTTATTCCAACCGCTCTCATTTGTTCTTTCTTTCCAAAAGCAAACTTCAAACGAAATATTTTGAGCAAGAGAACCAAGAGTAACCTGTATTCTCATGAAAGCCCTCACAAGATTTTTAAAGATCAGAGGCAAATCCAGTTCTGAAAATCTCAACTAAATGAAAAGGAAAAGAAGAAAGTAACTGCAAGGGATTCAACTTACATGTCATGGAAAGCCAAAGGACTAAAATGTGCTTTTGCTGATTTAGGGATACAATGGAGTTGGATCCATCAGCTTTAGTGCAACAGATTAAGAAAGAAATTAGAGTTCGCTTGAAAATAGTCTTTCCAGTATGGTCAGAGAGTTATTCCAAGCACAGGGCTCAGTTTGGCAGTGACGAATACTGAGGTCCTGCCCTTAGCATCTGCAGGAGGTCTACTGGCACCCTGCAAGCTCTGCTGCTCAGCACCATGACAAGACTGAAGACACAGTGAAGTATCTGTACAAACCTGCTTTATCCTCAGTAGTATTGTGTATCTTAAACAGGACAGAAAATGACACAATTTTGATGAAATGTTTAGAAGTATGTGCTGGTTTCTCCTGCCTTTCAGTGCATTGTATGTTGGCATGCTTTTCCTTTCCCACAAAGTCATTTTCTCTGTTATTGGTTCAAATTACTGCCAGTACCTACTGTCAGTTCTGCTGTTTATAATCTCTGTGATGCTCAGACTGGGAAGTTTGTGGGGAGGCAGTGGAGGAGAGCATATGTCTCAGTTAAAGCTTAATGCATAACAACAAAAGAAGGCCAAGAAATGCTGTCTTCTGTGGCACTCTGCAGCCCTTACTGGCAGGAGCAAAACCACTGCTAGCGTCATGTTCCTTGTGGTGGATACTTCCCACACGAGCTCAGATGACCGGTCCACTCCCCACTAAGGTAACCTGGGGCCTCAAGCTTCTTCTCTTCTTTACTCTGACAAGAAAGAGACTTGTCTGTCCCTTACAAATTTGTGATGTAAACAGCAATTATGTGATTTTCATTCTTGGCAAATGTGGTGCTTCTAGGAACAAAAACCTCTTTGCTTGAAAAATGGGAAGGGGTTGTGACAGCCACTCAGCAGTCTGTATTACCCATATTGTATGGATTTCAGACCAATGAAGAAATACTGCCACTCAAAAATGTGCTGATGCAGTATGCGATTCCTAAGAATACTGACAAGATTTATGGGGCCTAATGTAAGAGAAAAACATTTACAGGGACTAGTGCCAGGTCTCTGCTTCCAGCTCAGCATACAAAATGAGTTTTTAGCTACTCTGTACAGATTAGGAACTGATCTTGCTGCAAGCTACAGTTCTAACTGCTGAGTGTGGAATAAGATTTTGAGATGTCGGTTAAAAGTAAAACAGGGAAGAGTACAGGATGGGATTCTCAAACTTTTTTTCCTGGAGCAGTATGGCTCAGGCTTAGGGTAGGCAGGCAAGTTACAACAGAATTTTAAACTCCAGTGAGAGAGCAGGTTATGAAAGATTTCACTAGTATTAGGGCACAGCATGCTGCCACTGCATTTTCTTCCATCCCATGCTATCATCTTCAAGCCGGACTTTTCAAACTTGCAATCATTACTGTTTTCTCCACCTCTCCCACTCTTTCCTGATGAACCCCAGATTGGAAAAGACCTTTAAGATCTTCAAGTCCAACCATCAACCTGGCCTGCTGACTCCAACCACTAAATCATGTCCCTTGTCATGCCCACATGTATCATGAACACCTCCAGGAGTGAGGACTCCACCACTTCCCTGGGCAGCCTGTTCCAATTCTTGAACAACCTCTCCCTGAAGGAATTCTTCCTAATATCCAACCTAAACCTCCCCTGGCACAACCTGAGTTTCCAAAATACATGATTCCAAACCATATCTCTGTTATGTGCCTGCTGTGCATCCTTATATACAATCGTAGAATCACAGAATGGCTTGGGTTGGAACGGACATTGAAGTTCACATCTTTCCTAGTTACATACAAGAAGACCACTCCCACAGAAAATGAGGGAGACCTAAACACTTCCGTTAACACAACCTACAATGGCATGTCTGCTGCTCTGCTACTGAGTAGCACAAAAGTGTGCCTCCACAGGAGCACACCTTCACCAGTTTTGTGCCTCATATGCTACAGTATGTTACTTCATGAGCCTCAATGCCAAGTGATTATGATTAAGCCTTCACTAAGAGTTGTTCCACATTGTTCAGGACCTAATGTAATTGTGATTCTGGGGCTGAGAGGAACCTCCAAGGCAATACTTATGGTCATTTTATTCTCTTAAATAAATTGTCTGGTAATGCACTTAGTCGGAAATTGGCTTGAATTGGAAATGCAGACACTGCTGTTGAGAAACAAATCATGCTTGGAAGCCACAAACCAGACTAGAGACCTCAGCAAAAATATGATACTTTCAGAGGAGGCTGGAGAAAGCAGCCTATGTTCACCAGTAGAAGATAATTAAAAAATATATATATATATAATACAACAAACATAAAAAAGAACATGCAAAGACATCATGGAAAATTGAATTCCCTTGTTTACTACACTTTCTCAGGTTCTTTGAAAATCAGTGCTCATGCTTTTATGTTTTTCTTTTTCATGGCTTTCACTACACCCAGGTGGTGGGGTTTGTGTTTTGTTATACTGTGTGCTCACATCTGCAGAAAATATGCTCCCTGTAGCTGACAATATGTCCAGATTTACCTGTGAGTAAAGGGCTGCAGTGGAGGAGCCCAGGTCATGGGGTTTTGCTGCAGCCCTGGCACTGACCTGTGCCTCCAGCTCTGGGTTTCTCTCTCGGTCACAGATTGTCCAGGAGACAAGCTCTCACTCTTTACAACAAGTGAAACGCTGGGACCTCCCATAAAGAAATCCTTTTCGATCCTACTGTGTTATTTAGAAAGACTTTGGCTGTTTAGGGGAAAGTGCCGCTGAGAGAAGTAAATGAATATAAAGATCAAAGTGCATTTGAGTGAGTGATATGTGCAGCTAGGAGAGGAATATGCTATTCTCACTGCTGTGAGAAAACTGACTCATCTACTTTGTGTTTGAGATGCAAACCTGCCGGGCTGAAGAAGAATGTGGCTGGGGAGGGAAGTCACTTCAGACCGGTCCTCAGCCTGAACAGCACCAGACAGAAAAGAAAAGGGAAAATCAAGAAAAAAGTGGCAAGACATGATTCTTGGAAATAAATCAGGTAGGGAGGTACATTTATATGCTGTGGTGTTGTAAGAAGTGGGTCACAGACTTCCACATAGGCCAGCCAGGAAGCACTTCCAATAGCTGTGGTTTGGTTTGGGCTTGGCTGCAGCACCTTCTGGAAGCTTCTGTGAGCTCACATGGGGCCTGCTAGGGGCTGAGCCTCCCTAACCCTCCTTGCTGTGGGGCTGAGCCACCCCAGCCCTCCTCACCATAGGGCACATGCCACCCTGAGCCTCCTTGCTGTGCGGCCTGAGCCACCCTGATCCACCTCACCATGGGGCCTGAGGCCACCCCAGTACCTTTTTGCCAGGGGAGTCAACCCGGAGGCTCCATCTCCATCCCTAACATCTGTGGGCGACAGAAAGTTCTGTCTTCTTTTGGTTCATTGTGCAAAACTGCTGGTGTCTTGCGTTACCTGCCCTTTGCAGAGCAGTTGGTGTTACAAATCTGTTTGCCTTGGCCAAGTCTACCCCTGCCCTGCAGAAAATGTTTCCTCCAGATCTCGGACTGTTAGCTTTCCTCACTGTTGGCTTTTTTTTTTTTTTTTTTTTTTTAGTACAGTAGACAAGACTGAAAAGAGAGTGTGATCCAGATGAAATCCTTTTGGATTTACACGCCTGAGTTTCCTTGCAACTGGCCATCGCTTTAGCCCTGTTCTCTGCCAAGGTTACCTAGCACCTGAATTGTCTCCCTGCTGTCAGAACATGAATATTTTTAATTTAACTGGCTGTAATGTTTCAAGGCAATTATTTTGACTTAGTAAAACTTCTGTAATTTTCACATGCCAAGGATAATGTGGGGAGAAGTCCAGGACGTTCAGTGATTCTGAGTTTCTTGATCATTTCTGTTATTCCTGGATAGTTTTGCTCCCCCAAAATATAGCAATCCATTAGAAAAAAAAAAGCCGAGATGGATTAAAAAAAGTGTTTACATAAGTGTCTAAATGTTACATCCTTCCTTCCTAGGCCTACCAAGAAACATTAAAAATGAAGTTTTACTCATTTCTTCCTTCCCAAGATGAAGCCTGAATTAATGGAAAGGCCAGGAATCTGCTTCCCATTCTCACCACACTCCAAACAGAAAAACCATCAACAGAGACGAGGAAACCCACAGTGATGCTGCTCGGTAGCAAACCATGGAATTATACCAGTAGTGAATGTGTATTAAAAATTTTGTAATCTCTTTGTTTGGGGCTTCCAATCATGGTCATTCCTTTATTTCTAGAAAAATAAATCCCTAGTATGCGAAAGGTATTATCCCGATACAGTTCCAAAGTAGTTTTTACAAATATTTTCATGACATTGCAAGTAGATTGATAGAATTATCAGTAGTTTTTGTTTCAGTAGTCTACAAGAACAAGTGTGTAACTTGTCTGTTCTCCTTATATTTTTTCCAATCTGAAGATGTAGTTCTCAATCCCATTTCGGATATTACCATTGCAAATCAGAGATTAAAGAGAAAAAAGACTGATAAACTGTGTTAGTCAAGAAAGATTATATGTCTCTAACAACTTTATGTGGATTTCTTATAGTTGTGAACTGTGATAAGACAGAAATTTAGGTTATTCCTGTACAAAATGTATATTTATTGAAGTTCAATACGGAAAATAGTGACCTAAAGAGAAAATCAATAAAGGCCATCTTGTGCACCTATGAACTCTAGTTCTCTGCAGAACTTAATCCCTCTGAAAAATCTCCCTCCTATTTCAGACTGTTGTCTTTTTCCACTTTCAGGTTTTCATGATACCCTTGGAAATCATCTAGAACTTGCTCTGCAGCTCAAATGTATAGGGGCATTAGTGTTAACACTGGGTGTGTTAAATTCTGTATGGCTTTCTGTTCATGGCTGGTTTAGAAGAGCACAAATATTAGTAGTATTATGTTCAGTTATTATCTTTTGCTAAAACGAAATATCACCTCTGGTATCTAAAATATTCAAATGTCACCTGTAACCATCGTTATAGTCCAAGGACTAGAAATAAAACTAAAACATAGTTTTAAAATCATCAAGTAATCAAATAGAGAAAAAAAATCTTTGAAACCTCTGATATTTTTAGTATCATTAGTTCTAAGGTATTGTAATAGTTATTAGTATTTAGTGCAGTTTTTCAACTCTGTCACATTTTGGATTCTGTGTTACAGAGCAGATGTTTGAGACACCATACCTCCGAGTTGGTGAGGATTCATCCTGGAACATTTGTAACCTCAGGCACAAAGTTTTGACTTATCTAAAATGTCCGGTCTGTTAGCCAAAGTCATGCAGGATGATTAACCTGTATTTGTGGCCCAGCTTCCACAGACTGAGGACAGCATACTGCCCTGAGTCAGTAGTTTTACGTTCCCTCTGGCCACAAAAGCTCATCCTTGCGGTCAGTATTTACACTGCTCAAATCCCTATATTTGTAGGTAAATTGTTTTCAATGAGCATTTAGTCTTGCATACTTGGATTTTAGCGATGGGCTCTGTATAGAGAGCTTGAGTCCATGCTTGGATGTTTTTCAAACTTACTCATAAGCTGTAGACCTGAAGAGAACTCTTGCTGGACTTACAACTGTTCATAATGCATGCTGAGGTAAGTAGCTCGCTTGGCAATGTAGGGACTGCTGTGTGAAGTTTAACAGCTGCTTTGCTGATTTAAAATTGGCTGCTATTCTTCCTTTATTATCATTAATTTGTGATGACTAGTGATGTCTGTGAGATAAGGGGTTTTCATATACATCTTTAAAAAATGTTCTTGTTTTCTAATAGTCAGTAAATATTTCCTCCTTGGAATGCAAAAACTCATTCCGATGGAGGACAAAACAAACCCAGTTCAAGGCACCTCAGACATCTGATGGAATATTTTTCCTTATTCCATTTATTTATTTGTGTTTTGAGTTCAGTTCCAGGATATGAATCATGTGTTGTGTTTACCAGACGTTTTATTTCATTTTGTGACACAATATAGACCATTAGCTCCAGGACATCTGGGATTACAGATATTTCACTTTGCCAAATTTTGGGCTGTAGTCTCCTCTCCTATCACTTTGCTTCCTCTTTAATTTTAGTGGTTTCACGCTACTAAGCTTTATTTGTTGTTCTTGATGGAGGCTTCAGATAGAAAGCACAATTACACTGTATTTTGTTCTGAAGTTTTATTTGTGTCTATTATGGAGTAATTTTATGCCAAGAATTAATTATGAAGCTACTCCAATATATCTGACTAAGCAAAATTTCTTGAGACATATCTTTCTGAAGGAAAGTTTTGCTTTTAAACAGTTCCTCTGCAGTGAATTACAATCAGAACATATACAATTCCATATAACTAGAACCCGTTTTTCAAGAGAAATGCAGAGGGGAAAATACATTGGGGAAAAGATTTCAAGGCCCAAATCAACTTTCCTTCTTTGTGTTTCTTATGTGGGAAAAAAAAAAAAAAAGAAGATAAATATAAGTAAATCGATAAATCCACCTGCAAGACTGCTACTTGATTGACTCTGCTTGTCTGTGACTATGCTGTGACTTCAAGCATCCTTCAGTTTTTCTTCTCTCTAAACTGGAAATATATGAATTCAATAGGTGGACTCTTTAATGGATGAGGAACTGGTTGCTAGATCGCATACAGAGAGTGGTGGTCAATGGCTCTATGTCCAAATGGATATCAGTGATGAGTGGTGTTCCTCAGGGGTCCGTTCTGGGACCAATACTCTTCAGTATCTTCATCAATGACATTGACAGCAAGATTGAGTGCACCCTCAGCAAGTTTGTAGAGGACGCCAGGCTGTGTGGTGCGGTCGATACGCCTTGGGTACGGGATGCCATCCAGAGGGACCTAGACAGGTTCGAGCTGTGGGCCCAGGCTAACCTCATGAGCCTCTACAAGCAAAATGCAAGGTCTTGCACCTGGGTTGTGACAACCCCCGCTATCAGTACAGGCTGGGGGATGAAAGGATTGAGCAGAGCCCTGCCGAAGGGGACTTGGGGGTACTGGTGGGTGACAAGCTGGACATGAGCCATCAGTGTGTCCTCAAAGACCAGAGAGCCAACTGCATCCTGGGATGCATCCAAAGAAGCGTGGCCAGCAGGGCAAGGGAGGTGATCCTGCCCCTCTGCTCTGCGCTGGTGAGACCCCACCTGGAGTGCTGCATCCAGATGGGGAGTGCTCAGCACAGGAGGAACATGGAGCTGTTGGAGTGTGTCCAGAGGAGGGCCACAAAAATGATCCAAGGGATGGAGCACCTCCCCTGTGAGGGCAGACTGAGAGAGTTGGGGCTGTTCAGCCTGGAGTAGTGAAGGCTCCGGGGAGACCTGATAGCGGCCTTTCAGTATCTAAAGGGGGGCTACAAGAAAGAAGGGGACAGACTCTTCAGCAGGGCCTGTTGTGATAGGACTAGGGGAAATGGTTTCAAATTGAGAGAGGGGAGATTTTGCCTGGATATAAGGAAAAGGTTTTTGACAATAAGGGTGGTGAAGCACTGGCACAGGTTGCCCAGAGAGGTGGTGGATGCCCCGTCCACGGAGGCCTTCAAGGTCAGGCTGGACAGGGCTCTGCGCAACCTCATCCAGCTGTAGCTGTCCCTGTTCACTGCAGGGGAGTTGGACTGGATGGCCTTTAAAGGTCTCTTCCAACTCGGATGATTCTATGATTCATGTGAGGAGAATAAAGAAGGAATTCCATCAGATCTTTGTCTCTTGGTCTCATGACAGTCATCTTCCCAAATGAATGAATCTAATCCCCTTTATGAACGGAGCACACTGTTATCCTGTCTGGTTGTTTTTTTTTTTTTTTTTTTTTTTTTTTTTTTTTTTTTTTTTTTTTTTTGCAATGTTTCATCTTCTGATGGCCCTGTGCTCTTAATGCCCAGATCACAGGATATTTTCTGGTTTGGAAACATACTCTCTCCTGCTGCATGCCTGTACAGTTTTCAGGCCTCAGGCCTGTTTAGCACCCCACCTTGTAAAAAATGTTGTAAATCTGAAAATTTTTGTTCTATGTTAAAGGATTTTTTATAGTTCTATGTATGGTGTGGAAGGCAGATGAATGTATGTTAGAGAGTTTCTTGTTCCTTTAACTAACCAGAACTTACAGTCTAAGGACGTTTTTTCTATAAACATTTGCACTCTGAATAATTTTATTTAACAAATGACTCAGTCTCTTGTTTTAGTGGTCAAGCTTTCAAAGCATTTTCAAAGGCTGACTGTAACTGTCTTTCATTATCTCATTACTACTCTTTCAGTCTTTTTTTTTCCAGGCAGGAGAAGTAGTTTCTCCCCTCCCTGTTTCTGTTAATTTATCTCCTCTGCACTGTACCAGAACTATCATAGTTGCTTTCTGTAGTAAGTCTGGAAATGGCTTGAATAAAAACCACTGGAACCTTGGATGAAAGTGTTAGTTTAGGCACACACACCTAGGAAGTGCCTTGTTTCAAGAGAAATGGCAATGTTGGAAGTGTTCCTTGTATGGCTAATGCAGATAATGCATGGCACAAGAGCCAAGGACTGCATTGGATTGAAAATTCTAGCCATGATTGTTAAAAGTCAGAACATTTTTCTGTTTTCTGTTGTTTGTTTTTATGCTTTAAGAACACAACAGTTGCTTACAACTTTGCTCCAAGTACACAAAGCAAATTCTAATTCCATGTACAGTAGGACTTCAAAAGTATAATTTCACTGAATTTTAGAGATACATTGGAGTAAAATACCAGTGGAGATGAAATAAAAACTATATTAAATACCTCTTTTTTTCAGTTGTATCCACAAAGTTTTCCACAAAACAATACATAGACATCAATGGACATGTAGACATACGAGTTCAAGTCAGAAAATGACAGTCCTGGTAAGGATCACTTTTAACAGGTAGGTTAATGGCCTAGATCTTACTCTTGTTTTTGTTGGTCCCATAGCAAAGGGAATTATGAAGATAAATATAGAGGCAATTTTGATATGTGTAGAAAGATTTTTGTAATCACAAGCATTAGCTTGGAGAAGGCATGAAAGTTCTCAGTGTTCTAGCATTTGGTCAGTGGAATACTGACAGCGTAATAGGCTGATTTGAGGTAGGAGCTGATTTGATTTAGGAGTTGATTTAAGATTACAAATAGAGAGGACAAAATCATGACATTCTTTGGCAGTAAACTTACATCATTCTTACTAGAAGTCCTGAGGCTCAGGTGACTTACAGGAAAGATAAAGACTATGTCTGCACTGATCATAGAAGAGAGGTATTAACAGGGACAATCCAACAAGTTTATTCATTTTGCAATCCAGTCTTAGCATCTGTCTTTAACATCTGTTTTTTTATAGACTTTTTTTAAGAAGAAATCAAGACTGACTTTCTTAACAAACACAGGTTGAGTGAAAATAAATAATTTCAGGGTATAATATGTTTTCTTCCTGTCAAATAGTGGATGGATCTGTTCTAGCATCTCAAATTTGGGATATAACCTCTGTCACGGTTCAACATTTTAACACTGGAAGGCTGACCCTCATTGATCAAGATATGGGAATTTAACAACCTACTCTATAAAGCTGACTGACAAGTAAAGTTCCCCCTTTGACTGACAAGTAAAGTTCCCCCTTGATAGAACTTTGTTTCATTTGATCTTGTTTGGTTTGGTTTCAGTCTGAGTCAGACAGTACTCAAATATTTTCAACAAATAGCTCCTGATACCTAGCAGATACTCAGAGAAATTAGCATCTGTATCTTCATTGCTATCAGAAAAGCAGGCTAATTCTGTGGTTTCACCTACAAATTAGATGATCTGGATTAAAGTAATCTGTTGAATCACCATATTCCACTAGGAGCATGTTGTAGAAAGAGAAAATGTTTTCTGTAAACAGAATGTTCCAAGAATTTAAAAAAAAAAAAAAAAAAAAATGTGTTTTGGACTAACTGAGCAGGACACATTTTCAATGTCTGCATAGCCTGGTTCAATCAGAGAAAGAGAAGTATCCAACATTCTTATCAAGACAGTTCTGATAATGTGTTTAATCATATTGGTATAGGAGTGAATTTCAAAACACATCTTTTTTTTAATCAGAGAAATATTTGATTTAGCAGAGTCCTGCCACTCTATAGCAACTGTGGTAAAGAATGGGTAAATTGGTTGCATATTTAACATGGATATATCCAATATAGATGTTCAAAAACACTAACATGAATAAATTAACTATATATTTCAGACATTTAAAAAAAAAAAAAACTGTTTATTGACTCTTTTCAAAGAGATTTAGAAGTTGTGCAGAGCAGTGCCTATCTACAGTCAGAGACTTGACAAAGAGGGCTCTAGCATAAAGTAACATCAAGTCAAATTAATCATTTGGCTAAAGCATTTGAAGTGAGAAAATGCCAACACACTGTTATGCCTGGGCAAAGTTTAGCTCTGTATTGCTTCAAACAGAAAGACTGTGAACTTAAAAGAGTTTAGTTTGAACCTCCTTTGGCATGCAGCTCGTTTAAGAGTTCTGCAGGTTGCTATTGTGCCCCAAGTTATTATTTATTAGCAGATGTGGAAAATCCACTCTTGACTCACTGAAAAGGCCTCTGCTTTCAAATGTCTGTGAAACACCGTGCTCTTCATTGCTCAGGTAAACAAGACAGGGGACTTCCGTGCCTCAACTGCCTCTCAATATTTTAATAATCTAAAAATACTGTCTGAGTTTCAGACTCAGGCTTGAGTCATAGGCTTTAGTCAATAGCCATCTGCCAGTTTCAACTCTGTAAGGTTAAAGTGGGCGCGGTAAAAATTATCCCTGAACAATTTCATGTTAGCTTTGGCAACATAACTACTCGTTTTATTTTCCTAGACATCTCTCATAAACATTGCACTCACTCACTCACTCTTTGAATCAATGGAGTGTCTGGCATAGAATTTAAAGGGAGAAACCTACCAAAGGTGATATTTGCTTGGAGCAGAGATACCAGCTGTGATTACAGAGAGAATGGATTGGGGCTCAGTTAGCAGTGGGTACTATTTTGTCAGATATATTGTCTGAAACATTAATTTGCAAACTTCAGTTAAGCATTGTACATGAGAACTTTTGAAAGACAATTTGGTCTTTCAGGTCTGTGACTACCTTTAATGAGTTTGCTGATATTACTGATCTGTAAATTAATACCAATTGATGATTTCACAAATATTTTTATGTTTTTCCTTTATACAGATACCATTGAATTTTCATTGCAATGGATTTGAAGACTAAATTGTGTTAACAAACTAGCAGAAATGAGTGGTCTGAAACTGACAGACTACTTTTAAATTTGGGACCAGTCTTTCTCAATATTACTATATACCCTGCAATAAAAACTGTTTAGTTATATCATAGATATATATAGGGATTACTTTACTTACCCTTGTGAAACACTTTGAAGCTAGGAGACTAATGTTTAGAATTATTTTACTGACTCATTACTATGAAATCTAAGAAAACTCAGAACTAAACAAATTTTTAGAAAAATATTTTCTTCAATGAAAAATACAGCTTCAGTGCATCTGAAAATATTCACAAATCTGACTTAAGCAGAAGAAACATAATTCTGACTAAAGCCACAAAAATTAGCAAAAGTAAACCACTGCACTGCATCGTCAGCACCTGAAAATACTTAGGTCTGAAAATACTTAGGTTCCTTTTTAAAGATTTTCTGATGACCTACTGGATTGATAACATTCATCTTAGCAATAATCACAGAGACATAAGTTAATTTAGGTTAGAAGGGACTTGGCCCTCCAAAAGTCAAACAGGTAACCCCTCACTCAAAACAACTATAATTATCCTGTGTTGCTAGGGTTGGACCATTCAAATCTTGAATACATTCCAGGATGGAAATCCAAAACCTCTCTGGACATCCTGTTCAAATATCTGACCTCCCTCAAGATAAAGAAAATGTTCCTAATATCTAATTGGAATTTCCAATGTTCTCATTTCTGTTCATTGCCTCTTCTCTTATCTCTGCTTGTCTCAAAGAAGAATCTGTCTCCATATCCTCTGCATTTTCTTGTCAGGTGTTTGATAATAACAATAAGGTCTCCCCTTCAACTTCTTTTCACCAGGAGGAATCATAGAATGGTTTGATTTGGAAGGGAACTTGAAGATCATCTAGTTTCAACCCCTCTGCCATGGACAAGGACAACTGTTACTAGATCAGATTGCTCAAAGCTCCATATAACCTGGCCTTGAACACTTCCAGGGATGGGGCATTCTCAGCTTCTCTAGGCAACCTGTTCCAATGTCATGCCACCTTCATAGTAAAGAGTTTCTTCCTTCTATCTAATCTAAATCTACCTTCTTTCAGTTTGAAACCATTCCCCCTTTACCCTACCACAACACTCCCCAGCAAAGAGTCTCTCCACCTTTCTTGCAGGCCCTGTTTGGGTGCAGAAACGCCACTCTAAGGTCTCCGTAGTGACTTTTCTCCAGATTGAACAACACCATCTTCATAGGAGAGGTGCTCCAGCCCTCTGATCATCCTCATGGCCCACTTAGGCTGACAGCAGCCTTTCAATATCTAAAGGGGGCTACAAGAAAGAAGGGAACACTCTTTAGCAGGGTCTGTTGTGATAGGACTAGGGGAGATGGTTTCAAATTGAGAGAGGGGAGATTTAGACTAGATGTAAGGATGTAGATGTCCCTGTTCACTGCAGGGGAGTTGGACTAGATGGCCTTTAAAGGTCCCTTCCAACTTAGATGCTTCTGTGATGCTATGATAATACTGCAGGTGGGGTCTCACGAGAGCAGAGTGGAGGGTGAGAATCATCTCCCTCCCTCCACTGGCCACAATTCTTCAGATGCAGCCCAAGACATGATTGCCTTTCTGGACTGCAAGAACACACTGTCAGCTAAAGTTCAGTTTGTTATCCACCAACATTCCCAAGTCCTTCTCCTCAGGGCTGCTCTCAATCCATTCTCCACCCAGCCTGCATTGGTTGTTGCCCTAGCCCAGGTGCAGAACCTTGCACTTGGGTTTGTTGAACTTCATGAATTTTGCATGGGCCCACATTTTCAGCCTGTCTAGGTCCTTCTGGATGGCATCCCTTCCCTCCAGCATATTGACCACACCACACAGATGCGTGTTGTCCGCAAATTTTGAGGGAGATGGCAGAAGCCATTGCTAGGCCACTCTCCATCATCTTTGGTAAGTCGTGGAGGACGGGAGAGGTGCCTGAAGACTGGAGGAAAGCAAATGTCACCCCAATCTTCAAAAAGGGCAAGAAGGAGGACCCTGGTAACTACA